>JAALXK010000099.1:0-181250 GCA_012977745.1 Fusarium anguioides | reverse complement strand
GGAGAAGGGGGAGGGGTATCTAAGATGAAGTAAGGCTGCATTTTGTTTTGCTAGGTAGCTGTATTATTATAGTATTAGAATGTTTATATTTGTGTAGATAGCTTTGATGCTTGAGATCTCGTTGTTTGGAGCATGATTTATATACTTGATGGCAAAAAACATGATTCATTTCAGACATGGTTTATGATCAAACAGATGCAGATATATGATATTCCTTCAAGTGACATGACTTGTGTAGCCTCCCCACTCTTTGAAATGTCAAACATAGATTTCCTCTAGGTAGCTCAGAGTCTCCTTAGACTGTGTCAGTATTTTTAATACACTTGATTCGCGTTCCGTTTTGTGCTCTCACACGAGGATATCATTTTTACAAGAACTATTCACTAGTCGGAAGAGAAGTTAAGCATTCTAGAATCACAGAATGATGAGGAATGATACAAACTTTGGGACCATGATCTTCGATTATGTCTAGAAAGAGGATACCACCTAGCTATTTTACCTTTCAACCTCCCGTTCGCTCTAGGTCTTCAACACTCAGAGTCAACCTGGAACTTGTTGGCACTGCTGGTTGCACCAATCGCAGTATCTAGTTTGGAATGGTCGAGTGACAATGTTCTCGCAGTAACCGGCTGGACAGCCCTTGCAGGCACATCGAGGATTGGCTGCTTGCTTGACGGCAGGATCGTTGAGAAGAAGGTTCACCTCCTTTGAGGGAGATGGCATGGGTATGAGACCATTATAGCACATGATGTTCGTTGGGTTCAGTTGGTGTGATTGCGTGCGTGATATGGGATTCTAATCGTCGTGTTTGATGTTTGCTGAATTGGGCCATGTCGCGTGTTTGATCGGCTTATATCTCTCACGATGCCTAGAGAGTGATTCATACTGCAATCAATCTCTAGCTTTATCAGACACAATCTTGGGCCTTGCTCACTGCCAGTCTTCGAAAGGAAACACTTGCAGTCGTTCAGTTATACAACTTTTCCTGCTAGAATGCGAAATAGAGTGATTCACATTTATTCCATTGTGTCATTAACATCCAGCTATCAGCAGTCTAAACGAGGGCTGATTAGCAATTCCAGCAAAAAAGTCTACCGTGATGTCGAATCTGAAATCCCACTCCCTCAGAGAATTCACAGCCTTGATTGAGCAATGGCCGTTCCTGCATTAGACTCTCCTCCATTGCTGCAACCCTTGGTATTCTTGATCTGTTGTTTACCCTACAACGTCGCGAAATGCCTTGAAGGATTCACGCCAGCATGTGAAGTGGAGCCATTCGCCAATCAAATCCCCAGAGTCCCAATTAATGAGCTGATCCTCCGCCAATCAATGCTCCACTCTACCCCATTTCAGCGGGGTAACACTGTAACATTAGCGGTTGCTGCCCTGATCTAAGCCCGTCTAAGCCCCAAACACTTCCGCGTTCGTTCTCAGCTCTTTTCTCCTCCGTCACCATATTCTCTCTCCTCTCTTCATTCTACTCCCCCCAACAGCATGAAGCAATGCGCCCTTCTCACGCAAACATCGGCTTCTGGCTGATGTGGTTCATAGCTCTTCTATGGTCCTACAACAACGGCTACGATGACCCTTCCTCATTCTTCTACAAGTCCCGCATCGCTTTCGACCGTCGTTTCTCTGCCCTTCGCGAACGTCAAGTCGACGAATTCCTCGACCGAGAGATCTATCCCAAGAAACATAAACAGCGCACAGAAGTTCAAGTCGAAAATGAGTTTCTGTGTATCGGAATTCCCAGTATAAATCGTACTACGAGTGCGTTTCTGGCGCATACGATTGGAAGTCTTGTTGATACGCTCACGCCGAATGAGCGCAATCAAATCCACATCGTTGTTCTTCTCGCGGATAAAGATCCAACGAAACATTTCGCATACGGGAAAGATTGGCTTTTTGGTCTGGCGGATGATGTACTCGTATACTCAAACGATACAAAGACCAAGTCGAAGCTCAATTATAAAGTGCTGCCGCATGATGTTCGGGGTATGGGCCGCAGCGACAGTCGCGTCGAGAACATCCGACTGGACCACTCTGTCCTTTTCGAAGAGTGTAAAAAACGAGATCCGACATACTTTGCGCTCGTCGAGGATGATATAATAGCTTCGCCAGATTGGTTCACGAGGTTTAAGAAGGGTGTTATTGAGGTTGAGCAGAAGTCAAAGGATGAGCAGCACGATTGGATGTACTTGCGATTGTTCTACTCCGAGATCTTCATGGGGTGGAATAACGAGGAGATCTTTGACTATCTGAAGGTGGTCATACTGGGATATACATGCCTTATCGTATGTCTTCTCCTCGCGCTGCGCTGTCGTCAACGTCGCCATAGAGGCAGCACTTTTGCGTCCAAAGATCTCGCGCAAACAATCGCATTACTCCTCGGCCTCTGGATCCCAGCCTGTCTAGCGCTCGCCTTCATCACCGGCCGAATTTCTCTCCATCGAATATTCACGCGATCCCCAACGGTACGCGAAATGCCGAAATACGGATGCTGTGCGCAAGGAATGGTGTTTCCGAACCACCATTTACAAAACCTCCAAGACTTTCTGCGGGAACCGCCGTTTGAGTTCCCGGGAGATATGATCATGGAGGATTATGCTCGCGACAAGGGACTGAGCAAGTGGGCGCTTGATCCGAGTGTTATGCAACATGTTGGACTTGTTGAGTCGTCTGATGGACCGAGGAGGGCTGAGGTTTGGAACTTTAGTTTTGAGAGGTTGAAGGGTCAATGAGAAGTAGGTTAGACTTTGCGATGGAGATACCCGCATACATTGTACAGTACATAGCATCGATACTCGCCTCATGCGACGACCAGCGGATGGACGCAGTGGGAAGCAGGCTTCAATCTGCGCATTGCATCGCTGTCGCATCGCATTGTACATCATAGTTCATCCAATTGATGGGTCAAATAAAAGAACTGGATCCATATCTCATTTACAACAGCTCTTTACGAAAGTACACTCTCTCATATCCATCCTCGACTCCCCTCTTATACTCCACAAACCCCATTTTCTCATACAACGGCAAGTTCTCAAACATCTTTACATTCGTAAACAACATCAACGCACAACAACCCCGTGCCTTTGCAAACTCTTCAGCATACCGCATCAGAACACCACCATAACCTTTTCCCTGCGCGGCAGGATCAAAGACTACATTCTCAACTTTTACATCATCTGCGTCTGGCTCGTGATAAAGCACTAGAGCGCCAACTATTGTATCGGCGTTGGAGGCTCGTAGGGTGAAGATTGAATGGGTTGCTAGGAGGGATGAGAAGTCTACTGTCATTGGACCTGGTGGTTTGCCGATTCGGGGGATGTATTTTGTGTATGCTGCGTCGACCATTGTTTTTATTGACGGGACGTCGGATTGCTGGGCGGGGGATAGGGTGAGGTTTGGGGAGGTGAATGGAGGGTCTCTTGGTTCAGGCATGATGGCGATGGAATGTTGGTAGCGAAAGCGACTGCTAGCAATGTTGAGACAATTGTTGGTTCAATTATGAAGATGAAGAGAGGTTATCTTTGAGCTTTGGTCCATTTGAGTCAATTGTAAACAAAGGATTTAGGTCCGACAACGGGTACGGTACTCGGTAGGGCGTGAGTCAATACAGCGTCGCAGTGTAGCAGTGGGGAGTAACAAACCCCAACTCCAACATGGTGATGTTCCATCCACTAGGCTCAAAGCGCAGCCATAGCTCTGGCCGGGGATCGCGTCGCAATTGATCGCTAGTGTTTCATAATGTCAAAAGGGGAAAAACAAAAACAGATCCACAGAAAGATGAATGGCTGATGTGAGCCATGCATTGCACGGCGGAGAATTGACCCAGCGATAGGGCTGAGTGAACATGTTAACTTTCAGTGATTTAGTAAGCCAAAACGTAAGCCGACTTCACAACTCGCGACAGAAAGTACTATTGGCCCTTGAATGCAACTAATTTAAGTTCTTGACTATTGATAAGGCTATTCAAAATGAATGTATTCATTACAAATGCGACATGGCTGATTGGAGTTTGACTGATGGCGGACTTTTGGATCGGAAACCTTGAAACTCCGCATTCCGCTCACATTCCACCACAGATAGCAACGATACAGCATGTATTTAACAGATCCGCCCCCGACGTTTCCAAACCAACTACCCAGTATTACAAACACAGTAACCACACCATGAAAGTCCTTTTTATCGGTGCGTCAGGTTCAATTGGCGGCGAAGCCTTCCGCCAATGTCTCGCCCATCCCAAAATCACATCCGTCGTCGCATTCGCGCGCCGACCACTCCCTGAACATCCAAAACTTGAGACTGTCATAGTAAAAGACTTTTCAATCTGGCCAGAGGAAGTTCTGAAGCCTCATGTTGATGCTGCAGCTATGATATGGTATGTTCACCTTGACATTGAAAGATCCAGGCATGTTAATGGATGGTGGATGCAGTGCTATTGGATCGTATCGGGGAAACGTAAATGTCGATATGGAATATCCTCTTGCCTTTCAAAAAGCTTTTGCACCATTGCTTGAAAAACAGAAGGGTAGGGAACGATTTCGATTTATTCATCTTAGCGGGAAGTTCGTAATTCAGGACCAAGATGCTAAGCTTTGGGTAAATGGCTATCCTCGAAAACTCAAGGTACCTATCTCCCTGTCCCCAACCAGCTTACAACTAAATACTAAATTACCAAACCAGGGCCTTTACGAAGTCCGCTCAAAAGATCTTGCAAAAGAATATGAAGGTGTCTGGCGAGCTTGGATGCTTAGACCAGGTGGTGTTATTACAGAAAGAATGAGAGTACCAGGTCTTATTGCTAGATGGCTTTTGGGCGATGATATGGTTGTTTTGAATGAAGAGGTCGGAGCGTATTTTACGCATTTAGCTCTTACTGGAGGTGATGAGAGGGATCATGAGTTTGTCATCTTGAATAGAAGGATTGTTGAGGGGGGGAGGGAGGCTTTGAGGAATTTGGGTTAAAGTAAGATGAACTGTCATTAAGGAGTCGTCTATTCTTTGAAGGAAATCTTGACAATGGCTGGGGGCCAGGTAGTAAGAACAGCTTGTCACTTAGACTATTATAGCAAATCGCGCAAAAGCACAATGGTGTAGTTGCGGCTGGCAAAGACTAAGGTTGGCTTAGGCATTAGACTTACAGGGCATTCATTGATGTTTTGTTAATGCAGAGGGATCACTGCTCATTATGAATATTATTTATTGGTATATTAAATATTCAAGCATCCAGTAATCATGACACTGCACCTAATAGGCCTTCAGTGATAGAGCGAATGATGTGCCGGCCAGGATATCAAGAATCAGGCTGCGCAATAACGCGCAAGTAGTTTCCCCCTTTCAAACTTTTTCTTTTTATCTCTTTGAGCGGCACAACGCCTCAAAGAGGTCAATATAGGCATATTAACCAATTACAGTATGGTACTCTGACAGTACAAAAGAATATTAAAAATCTATGCTGTAATAAAAGTAGCCTCATTACATAAAAATCACAGCCTTTTTAGAGATAATTTTACCTTATTTTGTAACCTTTTTGTACATGGGGTCAAGTGGGTAAGTGACCTGCTTGAGGCCTTATACCGCTTAAAGAGATAATGATCAGCTGATCACATTATGCATTTATTTATATTAGAGAGTGCTAGGAAAACAAATAGAATGGTTCGCAAAGTAAAGACTGTGCTAGCCACGCGAGTGACTACAGTCTCCCGGAAAGATACTTTTGTCAGGATAGTTACGATTGTCAGCATAGATACCTGCGCCGTGGAAGCCACACTCGTTAAGGCAGTTCTCTGATCGTCGGCGGGACCAGGGTGATGCTCGTCCAAGCGCTGAAGGGCACTTGACCTATAAAAATTTATGATTTTCTTCGCCTAAGCTTTCGACTCCCTCGATATTGATAAAGACCATATTCTAACCAGCGGCCGCAAACACGTCTATAGTTATTCAAAGAATTTAAATTCATTTAAATAATTAAGATTAATAAACAAGCTATTTTATGCGTATCAGCAATTATATACTATAGTTATCCGGTTACTATAATGTATTTTGCAATAAACGAAACATGTCCCAGCCTGATTTTCAGCTGCTCTATAATTAGTATACCTAAAATGTGATTCAGGCATCATTGCATGATCTATTTCCCTTCCTTTTGCGCCCTCTCTTTCTCTTCTTCCTCTTTATTTAAATTATCCACCATTCCACTCTACAGTTCCTGTCATATCTGACAACATCTCACTCTGGTGCAACGCCCCCCGATAAGATGGATCAGAAGCAGAAGAAGCGGCGCATGAGTCGAAGCGAGGAGTTAGGAAACAGAGCTCACAGTTCGAAGAAGCCAGTCCCTGCTCCCCCTAGACGCCAATATACTGTCGCTTGGATCTGCGCTTTGCCAAAAGAAATGACGGCCGCTCTCGCTATGCTGGACGACGTCCACGAACCGCTACCCCAGCCTGCGAACGATATTAATACCTACGCATTTGGCAGCATACGACGGCACAACGTTGTTATTGCATCCTTACCTACAGGCCAGTACGGAATGAACAATGCGGTTACCGTACTCACCCACCTTGTTCGAACATTTACAACGGTTCGCCTTTGTTTGATGGTTGGAATTGGTGGCGGATCGCCACGCGAGAGCTTCGATGTGCGCTTGGGCGACGTTGTCATTGGTACAAAGGTGGTGCAACATGATCTGGGGAAGATTGTTCAAACCGGAGAAATCATACGAACTGCCGATCCAAGGACATTGAACCCTCTAATTGGGACAGCGGTATCGTGCCTGCAAGCAAAGCACGCACTGGACAGCAGCCAGATCCCACTCATTTTGGAGGAGAAGTTCAAAAGACATCCTCGCTACAACCGCCCAATCGCTAGAGACCGCCTATTCACCACGACCTATCCGCATAACTCACAGTCATTGAACTGCGATGATTGTAGCACATCAGAGCTCGTGGAAAGACCTGAGCGTAGTGAAAAGATACCATTTGTGCATTATGGTACCATCGCCTCAGGGAACCAAGTCATCAAGGACTCTGTCCAGCGAGATCTAATTAGCGAGCAGCTCAATGCCATCTGTTTCGAAATGGAAGCTGCTGGTATGATGGATATCTGCCCATGTCTATCCATACGGGGTATCTGCGATTACTCTGACTCTCACAAAAACGACGAATGGCAGGAGTATGCCGCTGCCACCGCTGCGGCATGCGCCAGGGAGTTGCTGGAGCAGCTCCCTCCCACTGAAGATGCCCATGCAAGTACAGCAGGGCAGCATGATCCGGGGTTCCAGGATGCAAAGCATAAGAAGTGTATACGAGACTTGCGCGCAACGGACCCTCGAGATGACAAGACACGTATTCAAGACACCAGTGGATATCTTTTGGTGGATGTATACTGCTGGATCTTCGACAATAAAGAATTCCAACAATGGCATAATGCTCTGGAGAGCCAGCTTTTGTGGATCAAAGGAGACCCCGGTAAAGGCAAGACAATGCTTGTGTGTGGAATCATCGACAGACTTGAGCAGGAACGCCGCGGACCTATATCTTATTTCTTTTGTCAAGCTACTGAAGCACGACTGAGTAACGCAACAGCTGTGCTCCGTGGACTGATATACCTCCTTATTATTCAACAGCCCTCGCTGATTGTATATATAGAAGAAAGGTATGATCATGCAGGAAAACAGCTCTTCGAAGATGGAAATGCATGGCAGGCATTGTCCAAGATCTTTACGGCCATTCTCAAGGACCCAAGATTAGACGGCGCTGTCCTTATTGTTGATGCCCTTGATGAGTGTACCACGAACCGTGATCAGCTCATCGACTTGATCACCCGGTCAACTGAGGTTAAGTGGATTGTAACCAGTCGCAATTGGATGGAAATACAACAGAAACTAGACCGTACGGCGCAAAAGTTAAGGCTACAGCTCGAATTAAACCAAGAGTCAGTCTCCGCGGCTATAGCGGCATACATCGAGGTCAAGGTGAACCAATTGGCCACGGAGAAGTGTTACGATGAAAACGTCAAGAACGAGGTCAAGAAGCATTTATTTGAGAACGCTCAGGGCACTTTTCTCTGGGTCGCTCTAGTTTGTAAAGAGCTTGCAGATAGCAAGGTTGTTCGCAAACGTCACACTCTGTCGAAGCTGAAGTCGTTCCCACAGGGTCTCGACTCCTTGTACGAGAGAATGATGGACTATCTCTCCGATTCCAACGATGCTGAGGTTTGTAAAGAGATCTTGGCCCTTTGTTCTGTTGTATACAGACCTATCAGCTTGGATGAGCTCAAAGTCTTTGTTGAGTCACTCGATGAGGACGATCATGAGGATCTTCCCGATATTATCAGATCCTGTGGTTCCTTTCTGACTATTCGACAAGATACAGTCTACTTTTTGCATCAATCGGCCAAGGACTTTTTACTCACCAAAGCACCCAGAAACATTTTCCCCTCTGGCGTTGCCTATCAGCATCAGGCCGTCTTGATGAGGTGCTTAAAGGTTCTCTCTGAGACTCTCAGACGCGACATCTGTAACCTCAATCATCCAGGATACTCCATTGATGATGTCTCGCCGCTCTGCCTCGAGCAGCTATCGCCTGTTCGATATTCTTGTGTCTATTGGGTGAATCACCTTCGCGATTCAGAACACGTAAAGCTCAATGGGGAACTTTCAGATGACGGAGATGTTCACCTATTCATTCAGACAAAGCTTTTGAATTGGCTGGAGTGTCTGAGGCTCCCTGGCCGGTTGGGAGATGGAGCCAGGGCAGCTCTTAAACTTGAGGGAGTTATTACAGTAAGTTTACCGAAATCTTCACTGTATATTATCTAAGAATATTATTTAGACCATCAAAGGCGCGGACGAGCTAGCAAGATTACTCCGAGATGCGCGTCGATTCATCCTCACCTTTAAGCACGCTATCGAGATTGCTCCATTACAGGTCTATGCATCTGCATTAGTCTTCAGCCAAAGACTTACCCTCAATCGAAATATTTTCAAAAGCGAGGAGCCAGAGTGGCTGAGTCTGATATCACAAATGCAAGAAGATTGGAACAATTGCTTACAAACAATTGTGTGCCCTGGCTACACTGTAAAATCAATGGCCTTTTCAAAGGACGATCGTCTTATTGCATTAGGTGCGACAGATGGGGAATGTAAGGATTTGGGATGTGGAAACAGGCTTCTGTCAACAGATACTCAAGGGCCATAATTGCACGGTTTGTTATTTGGCATTCTTTCCGGATAAGCCACGCTTCTCTTCGGTTTCAGTGGACGATTATGTGAAGGTCTGGGATATGGAAACAGGCTCTTGTCTGCAAACCCTGAATTTCGACAACTCAACACATTTGAGGCTATCACCAGATGGTAAACATCTTGTTATGGTTTCACATGATCAGTTTTTAAGGGTCTGGGACATAGAATCAAGTGTATACATTCAAACACTTGGGGTTCATGGCGCTGGATTAGAGGAAGGGAATTTCTCGGCGGATGGGAAACGACTTGTATCTCGTTCGACTGATGACAGGCTGAGGATCTGGGATATCGACACAGGTAAATGCCTACGAAAATTTCGCCGTACCCCCCTATGTCAAGGTATTTCTCTGTCACCCGACGGAAAGCGTCTTGCGTCATGGTCGGGGAGCCATTTAGTCAAGATATGGAACACAGATACTGGTTCGTTTCTGCGATTATCCCCACATCTCCGGGGATCTGGAGTGTGGGTGGACTTTTCTAAAGACAGCAAACGTCTTGCGTTAAGTTGTGAAAGTTACCTGGAGATCTTCGACACAGACACAGGCGAAGCTCTGCAGGGTCCTGAGGGTTCTCTTGATTCAGCTGGGCCAGTAATCTTTTCGCCCACTAGCCAATACCTTGCATCAGGCTCGGGAACAGGCATGGTTAGAATCTGGGACATGTCGATAGACACACAACTTCGAACATTCAAAGATCACGAAAACCAGGTATCATATGTTACCATTTCAACTGATAGCCAGTATCTCGCATCAGGCTCCGAGGATGGGATAGTGAAAATATGGGACATAGCAGCTGGAATGTGCCAACACAGTCTTTCTTGCCCTGGCCATTACGTATGCTACCTGGATTTCTCTTCGGACAATAGGCGCCTCACATCGGGATCAACGGATTCAGGAGTAAAGATTTGTGACACAGTGACGGGCACATGCCGATTCACTCTTGCCCCCCGAGGTCACTCTAAGCCAGGTTTCTCAACATTTGAACAGTATCTTTCATTGCTTTTAGATACAGGAATTGAAGTATGGGACACAAAAGCGAGAGAATGCGTAAATATATTAAGAGATGTCGGTGATCCAACCCAACTGAGCTTCTCAAAAGATGGTCGGCTTCTCGCAACTTTCTCATTGGGAATCATCGAGATCTGGGACATAGAAAAGGGTAACCGCCTAAGGAAAATGGAGTGTGGCATGACTTTGTGTGCAACGGTAGCCGTTTCTGCAGATAACCGCTATCTTGCGTTGGGCGCATCTCGGGGCGATCTCGAGATCTGGGACTTGGAAAAGGACGAATGTCTGCAGGATGCGTATATTGGTGCACATCTCCAATATCTTTCCTTCCACCCGAAAACAAACTCCAAGATCTATACCAATATGGGTCTCCTCAACTTCAAGTTACCGGATTCAGTGCCTGATGACAACACTCTGTCAATGGTGGAAGGGACATCGCTGTGTTTCGACCAGTTGGGCTACAATATCGGGTCTGAGGGCCGCTGGATTATGAAGAAAGGTAAAAATCTACTCTGGATCCCTCCCGAGTATCGCCCCCAGACCTCAGATATCTTCGGATCAACTGTTGCTCTTGGCTGCCGCTCGGGCCAGGTGATAATTATGACATTTTGTTAAGATGCAAGCGGTGCGCTACGGGTTAATGTGTTCGCCAGCGAGGTCAGAGAAGTATATAGTGAAGACTGAAAACAATCACTGTCCTCGGGGCTTGATAATATCCAAACTGATTATACATGAGATACCGAATGTACGTTCCAGGATCCATGATGGAGATATACTATACCTTGGCACTTCAACAGATATTGCAAGCAGTGGTCTGATATGCTGTTTCCAATCCACAGAAATGGGATCCCAGTATTGGCTGACTCTGGCACGACAGGACATGCCCTGTAGGGACTTGCTCGCATTCGAGAGCGGAATGTTTGCAGCTTGCAGAGCCCAGCCCGCCACACTCGGCTTACTCTTTGGGTGCCGACGACACTAAGACGCACAAAACTTTCTTCATGTCTTGGAGTTCAGACTAAATGCACTCCAACCTACAATACTACTGCCTTGATCTATTAGCGTCAATATATTGCTGTAACTGATAGGATCGAGCGTACATGCATGGCTTAGACAATTATACCTTGAGCACACCTGCCTTCTGCTGGGTACTTAGAGCACTGTCAGATAGATTAAGCCTGTACTTACTCGGTCAACTGGGCTCTCTCTATCTATCTCTCTAAACTGAATAAAGCGTCGTTGCGATACTATCCCGATTTTGAGTTGCTGACGCGATTGCTGCCACAGATATTCCACGCACCAGTCCAACTTACACCTACCACTACAGGTACAGTAGGTACTCATTGTCTCACTTATCGCCGCCAGGTACGACTCAATGTAATACAATGCTTGCTTCAGAGCCAGAACGCCACCTAATAGCATCAAGGTTTGACGTGCTACTCAACGAGGTACTTTGGCAGCCCGTAAAGAACAACAAAAGACATCGTTCAGCGTCGGTTGGTATTAAGAATGACGACCAACCTTCTCCCGTAGACTTGACCCAAGACAACACGGAGCCTCGCTAAGATCTAGGAAAAGAACACAAAGAAAAGTCCAAAACCAACATCTTGAACAGCAAAAAGCCCTATGGTGATACCATTCATTTATCTGAGCAGAAGCATCGTTACGAGAGATAATATCGCTATCGTAGACCCTTTTGCCCCAGAAACTAGGCACGAAGGTCCTACACCCCATGAAATATCCTCAGGATTTCGAAATGGCGTTTGAGCTCAACATGAAGCGTCCAGTGAAGATGAAAGGTTATCTACAAACAGTGTTTAGTGAGTCTGTAGATGAGAGAGGGGCGGAATTGCATACCAGGAAGGGCAATGGAAGTCTCATCATCGTTACTGTCGAAGCAATTGAGATTAACTAAACCATGGAAAAGGGCGGGATCTTTGACATTATGACAACCTCGCGATAGCCGCTCCCTCCAGTAGTAGTTTTCACCTTTCTGAAGGTCATAGCTGCTACTTTACATTTCAATCATTTGCTGATACATGTTCTACCTCCTTTCTTTGATTGATGGTCGATGTCGACACTTTGTACGGTCCACAATCAATGCCTGACGCCCGAGCCCAATTCTTGACATCTGTATCTCTCATCTCGCCAGCCTCGTCAATTATATCACGCGTACAAGGCGACACAATCTGCGCCACTGTCTGCCAAGCGTCGCCGAGAAAGCTTGCCTTCGTATTAAGCAGAAACATTGCCATGGTGCTACTCACAAGTACAAAATGAACACCTATCATGCTCAGAACTATTATCAGCCCGGTCCATCGCACAGGGATGAGAATCTCGGTTGAGTTGATTGTCGTGATGGGTTTCATCAAGTCGAACTGAGCTAGAGGCTCGTAGAACTTCATCTGGTAGAACCGAAATACAAAGGCTTGGATGGCCTCAGCAGGGTTCCCAGTCTCTCGGATGATGTCTTGGAAAAGAGAGGCATGGACCGCGTGTGCAGCCCATGAGTCATCCATGACCCCACCCATCATACGCCAGCCATGCGCGGCATTCCCATTTCCTAGAGCGTCTAAGAGCGTTTCCTGCTCAAAGACTTCGAAGCTTTTTTTTCCGTCCGCCCATGAGCTTCCAAACTCAAGACGCATAATCCCTCGGCCGTTGAAGTCTGTGTCATCGATTCCAACACCAAGCTGTTGGCGAAGTCGCTTGTCGTTTTCGGCATCCAAATAGCGTTGCCACACAACCTCGGGCTCGGACTCTATGGTGCCCCCAGTTAAAGAAACATTAGACAGCATTTTGTATCCAACATTCACGAAGCACATCGTACCCCTCAACAAGTGCTCGCCATTCTGAAGACTAGCGTCCGTCCATGGGCCATGATCCTCGATAGTCATATTCTTTTCTCTTTGAGCGACTGTATTGGTGTCGTCGCTTCGGTCACTGTTGTTGAAGTGCCGCCCTGCCTGCAATAATAGTATTGGCACAAAGCTATACTCTCGGTTGTATGCTGTGTCATTCTTTGTCTCGTACCTTGCCAGGTATAAATCATCGATGTCTAGTGATAGCGAAAGTGGCACTGTGTCCAAGTCGTCTGGGTTCCACTGTAAGGGTACTGCTGAACGGAATCTGTACTTCGGATACACCCGCAGTGGCAGGACATCCGATTTGTAATCAGGAATCGTGAACGTTCCCACCACATTTATTGCTGTCGTTGATTTTTCAGGGTCATATTCGAACGTCAAGTTTTGGAAATGTGGGTTTAAACACAGAGTCCTGAAGTTAGTGACCATGCTAGGGCCGGAGTAAAATTCTAGAGTCCTTCTTGACTCTTCTGATTTGAACGGCAGAGAAGTGCGATAAGTATCGCCAGTGTCCTTCACACCTGGAGCAGATACAACATCTCCCAATTTCACTTCGCCGAATCGCCAATGGGCCGAAGGGCTGGATTTGTAGAGCAGCGCACCATTGTTTCTGCCAGGGACTGATTCGTTACCATAATAGACGGGACGGAGCTTGGTTTCTGGTTTACCAGCGACAGAGTCCATTTTCATGTCGGTCAGCAATATTGTAGAAGTAAATGTTGAGACAAGCAACAAAATGGCGCCTATTCCCACGATAATGCTTGGCATATGCGTTGCAGACTTGATGGCGACAGGGAAAAGTGTAAAAGGGCTAGATCCTGACGCTCGCTGCACCGATACTAGAGCGATGTCATGGAACCTGACGCCCCTTGTCTCCAGCATCATAGCAGCACATGCCGCAGAGACAAGACTGATATGGAATCCGATTGAAACACGTATAACGGCTGAACAGATGGTGATAAGATTGGGGCCCATATTTTGAAGCACGACCGTTTTCCATACCTTCCCAGGATTGCCTCGTGCTCTGGAAGTCTGCGCACCGTTCCAAAAGTAGACGAGGACACCACAGGAGGCTAGGACGGCGATTGTACCAGCTATAAGGGTACAGAGACCAAAAGTTCCGATTTTATTCAACCTAGGATGCTTGGCAGAACTCTTGGATGGTGACGGTGAAAACGACTTGGACGACAGTGGATGTGAATGTTCCATGATGATCTTGGGAGTGGAATCTTCTGACCTAGATGTAAAGTCATCTAGCGTAGTTTCATGGGTTGCACGAATTGACCCATCGTCAAACTGTCGTCGGGTGGCATTTTCCGGTTCGGTGATATCAGCCACTATATCCCAATGGCGAAGACCTTCGTACTGCGCCATAACAGACAGAGGCACGTAAAAACAGACTTGATAATTAGAATGGTAGATTGAACGGATCAGTGGATTAAAACATTTTTATCACATCAGCTATAAATAAGAACAGATATTCCTTGTTAAAGCACAGTGACGCAACTCTTTGAATAAGAGCTGAGTCTCGGTGATTACCTGATGCGGAAAGGATGTGTAGCGAGCATATGTACTTGGCGCTATTGGCTGAGGTACTAACGCCCCTCCCGTAATGATGTCACCTATTACCTTTGCTCGCCAGCTCCTAGCGATCAGGCTCTTGTGATATGCTCCTGTTTTGGTGTGACGCATAATAAGGTTTGTTTAGTTTATAGAAGTAATTACATTAAGATTAAGCTTATATCATTAGGGGGAAAAACGTCTTTTATGACCCCGCGACAGCCTTACACAAGCCCCATCCTATCGATTTCAGCCTGGAAGCTTTCCAATTCCGTTAATAAACAAAGACTGCTAAGGTAAATGTTATAGTTCATAAAGTTTGCCGATTTGAAGCGGCAGCTTGATGAAACGAGGTCTAGTGATCCAGCGGTACATTGTGTTAAGCAACCTTCCTCTTTTCTGAGTATTGCCTTTTATTCTACCTATGTTTAATGCCCCTCAAGATAATTTCTGTCTCTAGTTTGGCCCAAACTACCACCGACCTCGCGGTTAGGGTGCTCATGGTTGGGCTTCAGAGGCAGATTCAAGTTTGCCTGTATTGTGTCGGGTAAGGCTAACTGCAATCAAGTCGATCAAAATCACTCAGATCTTTGAGTAGTTTCTAGATTTCTGGGAACGGCTGGCTAGAGTCGTTGACTTAGCAAAGCGGGTACTGTTTCAGATATGCCCATTAGACGCCTACGGGCGCGTAGGGGCAGTCCAACTACACCGAATCAAACCCAAAGTGCAAATAATCCCGGTATATGCAAGGGAGTTTAAGAACACTCACTATATTACCCCTCCCAGCTCAGATAAGCGCCTTGGTTTCTCTCACATTTCATATCCTTCGCTTTTGAACAATCATCCATCACAACTCACTCGTAATAGCGATATGTCTATCTCGAAATTCACCGCTGCTCTCGCCAGCGGAAGTGCAGAATTGACGCTTGCCCTCGCAAATTTCAACTTCGATGTCTCTCTGATAAAAATGCAAGCTCCGGAGGCGTACCGTCCTGTTGAAACTGCGCTTTCCACACAGGCTAAGCTATCGGCTGAAGACGGCGAGACACAGGCTTGCGCACGTAAACTGCAGGCTCTATTCTCTCCCATACTCCCCCAGACTTCGAGTCTACATGCGGCGTATGGATCTAGAGCATCGGAAATTGCCCTTAAATCTCAGGTCAAGCCTTCTGATAAAGGTGTACTGGGGCCCTTCGCAGATCACGTGGGCATAGATGGTGGCAGTCTTTGGGCGGCAGCTCGATCAGGCCAGGGTGCCATAGCGGTGCACCTTCTTGCTTGCATGCTTGCCAGAATGTTCACGGCCGCAGAAGCAACATCGATTTGGGACGAGATGGTGGTCTACCGTAAAGAAGAGATCCTAAAACAAGAAGCTTTGGGCAACACCGACCCAGCGAATGTATTCACAGTTCTCGCAGCCAAGACACCCCTCAGTCGAGGACATCTGGAAGCGTGGGATGCGAGTGCAAGAGCCTGGTTACGAGCTGCAGATCAAGCGATGCAAACCAAGCAGCAGCAGCTACTGCTCATTATCAACAATATCAATCTACCTGTAAGTAGCCATGGTAGCACCTATGCAGATGTTACCAAAGCCTGGATCAGCGCCATGGTGGCTGTTGACAAGCTTGTTGAAGGCATGCCGCACAGTGTTGTTGATGGCGCAATTCTAGTTGCAATCTCGGCCTGGCACTTGTATCCGGACATGATGGTCCTTGGTGACCAGAATACTCTAATTGAGCAGATGGATGGTGTTTTAAAGCCAGGGGGGATCTTGACACTTGGTCTTCAGACTATGTCTACCACAAACTCCGCGTTACAAGGGGTTTCTTGGTCTCTGCCCCTTGCCTGGTACTATTACTATGGCGAGTCTATTGTTGCCAAGAAGTCACTGGCTGAGAGTGGCTCTCGGTTGAGTCGAGACCAACTACTGGTGATCACAATGGGGGCATTATTCTCCAACTGGATCGAGCATCGTTTCGAGCCAATGAAGGCTGCGCGCTTGATGCGGTCTATATGCGCGTTGATCAATCGGCCATCAGGGTTAAAGCTTGGAGCGAAACCTTCTCCAAAAAGCTGGATAGCTCTTTTAGCGAGTGCTGCCGACATTGTGCTAGACTCAAAAGACGCTGACCAGCAACAGCTCAGTTGTATGTTCAAGTATGGTCAAAGAAATTGCGCCAGCTTCCTGGGAAAAGGAAGCAATCTCAATAACCCCTTTGTTCGGCTGCAAAATCCCGACTGTATTTCACCGCTTCTGATGCATGCTGGCAGTCGTATCAGACTTCTTCGTAGCTTCGCTAGGAGACTGAGTATTGATCCATCGAAGCTCGTCATCCGTTATGCATTGCCCAGAGTGGATCGACAGCACAAATTTGGATACGCTACTATTTCCTCTACCATGATAAGCGACGGATCCAAAGAACTCCATCGGTGGGAGAACATGTGCTCGGGAATGCCAGAGAGTGGAGAGAAGGCTCATAAACTCAGCGAGACGGATATCGTTCGACCACCCTCTAATCTAGGCGGAGATAAACGGTTCTTCTGGAAAAACGCGCCCATTGAGATAACCTCAGATGGGTATACAACTGTTACGGTGGATGAGTTCTTTGGCCCCTTTGCAGAATTCGCCATGTACTCGGGTCGGGTCGACAAGAGTAATCCTAGATGCATGAAAGGATTACCGTTTAACCTCCTGTTTGGCGATCCGGAGACTGCAGCGATCTATCAAATATACGAGGCATCATGCCAAGTACCCAGTTTATTCACCGCCGAGGAACTTGAACCATTGTTTAACGATGGTGAGGTAGATCTTTCTCTGTTTTTACTCAGCTTTATGGACGACAATTCGGCACCACATTCACCTTCAAGCTTGACTGTTAAGTCTCTTCAGGCAGTTGCCACTATTGCTTCACTCTATAAAGATTTTCCTGAGGCGACGATCTCCATGGATTTTGTCAAGGCTTGCCTCCCCGACGCTCATTGGCTTTCTGGGGGGGCTTCCTCCTCTCAGGTTTCGGAGCAAGAAGGAATAATAACAGAAAGAAAAAGACGCAACTCTAACAGGCTCCGCGCTGACATCCTTAGCGAGCTATTTGATCCAATTGTGTTGTCTCGAGCGGAAACCTTTGCTTGTATCGCCATGTTGGAGTCCGGGTCTATCAACCTCACGCCCCAAGGTCTGTCAATGGTCATGGCAATGTCCAGTGGCGACTCGATTTATGTAGCCTCAGAGCTGCTGAATGATCCTGGGCATGTTTTTCAAGGATCCATTACTAGAATCACTGGAAATATCGGAAGGCCGGGGATCACCATGCTAATTCCCCCGTCGCGGACACTTCAGTGGTCGCAGACTCAAGACTGGAGATCTGTCCAACACGTCTACTTCGATTTAAAAAAGAAAGACTGCTTTGAGGGCACATCATTACACCTGGGCTTCACCGATTATAGCCTGGCTGTTGATATAGGTCGACGTGGTGTTCGCTCCAGCGAAGTTCATCTGTTAGAAACTGTCATCTCTGTGCATGATAAAGGCCGGTGGATTGCTGATATAGACGTCCTGTCAGCTTTAGCAAGCCCGCTTATGAGGAGACTATCCGGGTGTAGTCACGGCGATACCGAGAAATCTCACAGTGACCTTGTTGCGGTCGATTGTTGGGACGAGTTCCTTGACCAACCACGTGAAGATTCAGCTCTGCGGGCACACCTCAACTGGCAAGCTAGACTGGCGGCTGGGGTGTTAAGTGTTTCTCGTGGTGACTTAACAATTGTTCTCAGTAATGGTGTCTGCTGGGATTGTGCCAGGATAGAGCGAAGCCACTTTGCACACAAACAAAAGGCCATTTTTATTATATAGGAAAGACGAAAACTTCCATCTGAAATCAACTGAGTGTAAAGCGTTTGGGTCTTTATAATATTATTTATATAGGACGATTTAAGTTTCCATGTATGAGAATACTTGGTCAATGCAGTGACAATCTTCGGTAACAGAAATCGATGTCGGTCCTGTCGCGATACAGCAGGACTGTCTTTTTGTTTATTACACTCTCCGCCGCTTAGTCTAGCTGATCCGTAGCAGTTGATACCACGTTTGCTTCAATGGAGCTACATCCTTTGAGTTTGAGGAATACTCATGTTGGATGCTATATATCTTTAACCTGACTCTGGGCGTGTGGTATTCCCAGGAGCACTGAAAATAAAACGTTCCTTATCAAAGAATCTACTGATATTGCTAAGGACAAATATGCTGTTCAGTCTCTTGTTTTCTAGGAATGGGTACCGCCTTAGGTGATATCAACTACAGTCTCAGATGCGATTAAAGCACCAAATGAAGAAATTGGAATTTTTCTGCGCTATTTGTACGCATAAACTTTCATATGGGCCATTCACGTTTTGATAAAGAAAATCACCTTTCGACATTTGGTCTCCTCGTGTAAGGGGAACAAGGGTCGGCAATAGCTCTTTTGTCGAGATTCACTGACAAGGCGGCTCTTGCAAAGGTCACTTGCATAAGCTAAAGGTATTTGAGTTCAACGGCTAAATTCGTTCAATATTGAAGTCACTTCATGATCGACAAAACGATGCGGCGTAAATACGAACAACAAAAAAGGCTAATAAAGCTGCACAATAAGATTCCCTGCCAGCTTTATACTTATTGACTACATAGTTTCAATTCTTATGACTGTACTTAACATGAAACCCCACATTGATAAAAGCTTTAGAGCAAAAACTTTCGCAACCTTTAAGGGCTAATCTTATAGAGTCCTAGTTGTTATATATAAGCATGATACAGAACAAATTACCTGCTAATATAGTTATAGATTAAGCCCGGCCTATATGGTATTCAGTTAGCTAACCAAAGTAATCTAATAAAAAGGCAGTATATAAATTTATTTTCTATATAGTAAGATTTATAGTAATCTAGGTTGCTTATTGGATTAGAGGTCTAATGACACTACCAGGTGTTCTAATGACCAGATTGCTGAGTCAGGTCTTTGAAGAGTTTGATTGGCCAGAGCCCTTGATACGAATCGGAGTCATTGACCTCATCGAGGCCGATTGACAGCAGCCGAGCCGAGGTATCAAGTTGACCCACTCAACCACGAGCAACCTTAGTAACAAGCCATCAAATACTTAACAAAGCCATGAAACATTCTTCTTCCCCCTTCTTCACCATAAACTCGTCTTACAAGTTCTCATCAAAATGCCTCCTTCAATTGCAGAACAAGTCGCAGTAGATCAAGTCTCCCCAGGAGAATTCGTCTCCCGCCTCAACCCGATCCGAATGGGTAACGCCATGCCCATCGCCTACGGAGGCTGCACAGCCGGCATCGCAGTCAACGCCGCATGTCAGACAGCACCTACCACCATGTCCCTCTACTCCGTCGTAGGCCATTTCCACGGCCCTGCTGCAATTGACAGAAAATTACACTGCAGCGTGACCAACGTCAGGGATACGCGCTCTTTTGCGACGCGTAGAGTCCAGGTTAAGCAACAGCAGCCTAATGGGGAATTTCGCGTCTGTATGGAAGTCTTGGCGGATTTTCATGTTATTGAGAAGTCGGAGTTTGACTACTCTGCGCCGACGTGCTCGGCTTGGCCTAGAGCTGAGGATTGTCCTGATCTGGATACCCTTGTGAAGGCGTTGTTGGAGAAGGGAAGCATTAATGAGAAGCAAGGAAAGGCGTTCACTACGTCTTTTGGAGCGGGTGCCGATTTCTTTGAGACGAGATATTGCCTTGATGGTGTTTCTGCTCAGAACTTAGCGGGTGCTTCAAAGACCGTTGTTACTACACAGGATGATCGTCACATCACAGATAAAGTCTCAGCAGAATGGTCCCGCGCACGCGCCAACCTCTCAACATCAGTTGATAACATGAGCGCCTTGGCATTCCTCATGGACGGCGGTTTGTCGTTTTTACCATTGAGTCATAACCATATGTGGTTTGATGACACGACTGCCTGTTCGACTTTAGACTTTGCCTTGAGGGTTTTTGTGCCGGATGTTAAGATGGATCAATGGCATGTTAAGGAGAGGAAGACGATTAGAGGTGGTGGGAATAGAACGTATGCGGAGGGGAAATTGTGGGATGCACATGGAAATTTGATTGCTTCGAATACGCAGCAGTCTATTATGAGATTGGGCAAGGGAGTTGTTGTACCTAAACTTTGATCGCTTTGGATAATTTGTACAAGAAAATATTAATAGAGTGTAGATTAAATCCTGATTTAGTGTTGCTTTCCTTGCCTTACATAATCACATGGTCATATGTGTCATCCACGAAAAGCCCTTCCCTTTCATCTGTTGTATCCTACGGCCTCGATTGAGGAGCCAGATTTCTGTTTGAGTCGGTAGATGTTTGCAGCGGCCTTGCATCTATTATGTTAGGAGCCATCCACTTGATACGCACGCCGGTATCAAGTCGAATCTGCGATGTCTCTTTTCTTTGCGATTGGTCTAGATAACCATACAACTGCTGCGATTGAGACGGCTGACTCATCTGGCGGTTATTTGATGAGCTATCTGGGGCTGGGGTTTGATTGGACGACGGAGCCATGGGGGCTTCAGGTGGACGGGTAGCATCAGGAGTCGCTGCGGGATGTATTTGAGAATGATGACTGGGGTCTAGATCGTTGGCTGCTGCCTGGCGTTCCTGCGAAAGAGCCGGAGGCCACTGTACGTAACTAGTAGTATGGGGCTGAGGGTCAACATCTCCTGGTCCAGGAACGTATGGATGATCGGAGTTCGAAAGGCCGTAGCTAGCGTCATCAAAACATTGCGGGGATTGTGCAGGGCTTGTCCAGTTGGCATTGGTATCCGATTGCACTGTATCGTTGTCTGTCTGGTCCTGTGTTCCTACCTCAGTCTTTATTGGCCGCTCTGAAGACTCATTGTCGCTTGTGCCCTGCTGGCCGTCGACTAAAGGCTCTCCTTGCCCATCGGTCTTAGTAGCTGGATGATCAGACTCTTGTGCGTCAGGCCATGGCTCATGATCCTCCATATCATCATCGCTATCATCTATGACGATGATCTCTCGATAGCGGGCAGTTAGATGTGGCTCTTCGCGATTGTATATCCGGGCCGTCGGTTGCTCATCATCAAGACCTCCTTCATGTCCAGGCTCATCGTCACCTGCGAAGAGGATAATTAGCGAGATACAAGCATCATTCTCATATGACCTACCAGAATTGTCTCTCGAGATAATAAAATTATCAACAACCCACTTAAAGGGCAACGTACAATCCTGAGGATCGTAAGGGTGAAAGTCCTTTGCAGAAACCCAATTGACCCTGCACTCCCCTGGAAATATTTCCGCATCGAAGTACATAATCGGATACTTCCTCTTCGGATATTCAGATCCACCAGGCCGATAGTCCCGAAAGAACTCATACTTCTCAATAACAGGATTGTAATAATAACATGAAGGAACCTTCTTGAAAAGGTCCGTATCCCTGACAGTAAGTGTCAACTCTCTCCCAAGCTCTCCACGGTTCCGCCATGGAAGAACAAGGATAGCGAAGAACTGTTTGGTCCCATTCCAAAATGCAGTGTATACTTCTCCAGGTCGGGGATCGATCTCAGAAGCGCTATTACTACTCCTCGTATGAGGAGGATTCGCCGGCGAGACGCTATTAGCTGGTCGACCCATCTGCGAGTATGAGGGTCTTCTAGCAACAGCATTATTCTCATCGGCCCTTTCCTTGCTGCAGCCTAAAACACGAGTTCCAAGCGCACGAATCGCTTCTTCGTAGTTCAGACCAGGGCGATTGTGCTTTTTACCACGGAGATGTATGAGGGCGCCGAGGATGGGGTTTTTGTTGAAATGTAGTTTGTGACGCTTACATTCCATGATATACCAGTATTTGTTATACTCGGCGATGATGTACTTGGGCTCTGCTTGGCCGTCTTGGTAGACTTGATCGTACTCGATTGTTCGGTCGCCTGTGAGGGGACCTTGGAGAGGGTCTGGTCGATGGCGCTTCGGTCGGGGTAAAGGTAGAGTAACCATTCGCTTTTCAGGACGTGGTGGGGTATTATCTTCGTCTCGCTGATCATCGTTCTGACGGGTGCTCGGTTCGCCTGTTTCGGTATTGGGAGGACTCGGAATACGATCGTTCGTGTCCGTGGATTGCTCAGGTCTACTTGGGGACTGGGAGGCAGAGCCCTGTATTTGAGTGAATCGCGATGCGGTCGTCTGTTCGGCTTGTTGAGTTTCGACGGGGCTTGGGAAAGTGTCTGACTGAGTAGTAGTATTCGCAAGAGGCGGACCAACACGAGCGCACCATTGAGTGTACAATTCTTTTCCAAGTTCAGGACCGAATAAATCCAAAAGATCAAACACAAGTGAGCTCTGCTGATCCCAAAGCATCTTCTGATACTCGCTCTTCAAGCTGTCTTTGGTAGCCTCATGCTGCTGTTTAAGTTCTTTAATTCGATCTCCACACCGCATAATGTTTTCAAACCTGTCCTCAAAAGCGCCGGTTTCTTCAGAGCGTGTCAAATCATTGAACAGGTCTTGAGCTCTTTGCAACTTCTCTTGGAACTCTTCCTCTGGTGATTTCACTGGACGAATCCGGGGTGTCCATTCTGTGAAGTAGTCCTGGATGGCGGTGATTCGCTCTGAGGGTTGTGATGAATGACCTTCCATCGGGGCGATTTTGGATTGGCTTAGTCGCTGGCTTAGTGGCTAGGTTTCAGGGCAGATAGGGCTGAACTAGCCAATGGATGCTAATTGTCGCTCTATTATCTTAGACAGCGAGAATAGTTAGCGGCGTGTCTTGGAGTATCTGCAAGATCACAAAGGAGGCGTTCATCAACAAAACAGCATCGCAGCGACACTTCCCCGCGACAAACATAAATAAATAAAAGGAGAAAAAGCGAAAATGAGACCATGTTTGTTTTTTTGTTATAATTGACAGCCTACTCACTCAAAATAGCAACAGACCAGGATATGATCCGTTAGTCCACCAACAAACCAATGATGGTCTTTGTTAACATCCTGGTACCAACAGTTTTCTTCACGGTGGCTTGGATGAAAAAGGTTAAGATTTGTTGCCTCTTTGCTGACCACCATTTCAGCCTCACCTTGGCGAACAGAAGTAGGTAGTTTTGTGCCTGCAGAGCCAATCGAACCAATTGTTTTCTGTCTAACTCATTTGTTGGCTACCTATCATTATTCATAGGCTAGTGCCTCTCATCTAGACATCTTGCTCCCATCCATTTTCGAAATTACATAGTAACTGCTGACTCCTTATACACAAGAGAACAAATTTCTCACTCATTCCGTCCTTCAAAGCTCTCGTCTTTTTATAACCCTTCGTAAGTCATGCGCAGATGGGCCTACCAATCCGAATCGGAAGATAATGATCTTCTCAAAAAATGTGGACGTGATACGAGCGCCGACATATCATGGTTGCGTTGTGATGACGAACTAGCGTGGTAAAATTCTTCCGCTTGTGTCCTTGCAGCTTCGATTAAACGTGAACAAGCGTCTTGATATCTACCAGTCGTTGGTCGAGACGTAGGACGAGTGTCACTCATGATAGCCTCAGGTGCAGGTGGATCTCCAGGCGTCGACCCCTGAATGTGTGTGAATGCTCTGAAGACTGTGATTAGCGTCTAAAGTGTGAAGGCGGGGTTGATCTTACCGATCAAGGGTCCCATTGAAATTGTCCATGGAGTCTGAGTCCAGCGCACTATCACCCGTTTGGGCCTGTCCATCTTCATTGGATCGCTCGGTCTTGATCTTGACTGAGTCAGGTGGTGGTACATAGGGCATCGTTGGTGTATCATCGTCTATATAGAGAGGGAAGATTTCCGTGCCATCTCCCAGCCTTTTAACAACATTCGGCCGAGGATCTTCAACGTTAGGATCATCTTCATCGTCGCTGCTGTCACGGTAGTTGTGCCCTGCATCAGGGGTGTGCCATGTATTGCTATTGTCTTCTTCACTGTCGCTGACGTCTTGCGTTGGCCTTGGAGTGACTACCTCTAAGAACAAGCAATTAGTAATGCACAATAAACCTGATGAGATTCAACTTACCTGGCCTCCGAGAACGACTCATCCACCGGTCGATAATGTGATTATCAATGTGCTCTTCGTGAAGATTGGGGTTTTTGGGGTCAAACACATGAAAATGGGATAAAGGAATCCAATCGAGAGTTCCGGGTAGGTGTGGGCTATCAAAGCACATAATGGGATATATCCTTTCGGAGACCCTTTCTTCGCCATCACGGTATCCTTCGGCCCAAGAACCGTCGGCATTGTAGCAGTCGGGAATGTCCTCAATGAGACAACTATCTTCGATATCTTCATGGTAGATATTGAGATTTCTCTTCCATGGTAAAACCACAAAGGCAAATAACCTGGAATAGGGCTTAATTTGGTCATATTGCTCCCAGGAATTGGTATAAATATCACCAGGCTTTGGATCAATTCCTTTGGCTTTCTTGGGCCAACGCAGGCGTTGGCGATAGACGCGATGAGGAGGCTTATCGATTGTCGCATAATGCCGTTTTACAGCTTCGTTGTGCTTGATCCTGAGTTCTTCATCGCAGTTCAGAACAAGGGTTCCAAACTTTCGAATCGCCTGATTGGTCTTCGCGTTCCTAAGCCTATGGCCTTCCGGCCTGTCGTCTTTCAGATGGTTCAAGGCATGCCTTAGTGCGTCTTTATGGAAAACAAGCGCATGGTCCTCACAAGCAAGAGTATAGTAAAATTCGCCGTGTTTGGCGATAGAAGATCTATTCCCCGCTTCACCATCTTGCAGAACCTTCTCAAACTCAATTGTTTTGTCTGTGAGAGGAACACTGGTTTGATTCGAACGAGATCGCTTCGTAGGCGGAGGAACATTTGCGACGGCGGGGCTGGTTCGTTTCCTGGGTCGAAGTCTCAAGCCAGCTATTTCGTGTGGGTTGATGGCCTGAGCGCCTGAGACTCGTTCCGCGGAACTGTTCGTTGGTGGAGGCGTCGGGATGCGCTCGTTGGTAAGGTTCTGTGACTCTGATCTCAGTGTATCCGGGGTTCCATTAATCTCTCTCATTAGAGAAAATCGCGAATTGTTCATTTCATTCTGGTTTGCGATAGCGTCCGTGTTTTTAACGTCGGTTTGCGACCGCTGAGTGGTATTTCGATTCTGCGAATATTGATACAACGCGTCACTGGTTAGAGTGCGTTGACAGGCTCGACCGCCGTCATTGGCTTCAAATGCGGCCTCCAAAAGAGCCATTCGCTCGTTTTCACGTCGGTGCAGAAACTCTTGCTCTTTGGCCTCGCGGTTTTCTTCCCAGTCCTTGTCAAGCGCGTTCAAGCGGTCTATGCAGCCACTAACTTCAGCTGGATCAGGTTTCTGGCCGACCTGGGATATACATTGTTTGATTCGTTCCATCGCAGCTGCGCAATCTGCTTCAGCTTGGCGCCTTTCTTCTTGATATATCTCTTTCGGGGTCTGCTCGGGTTCAAATCGTCTGGCAAATTGTTGGAGTATTTGCCGTAGAGCGTCGTCTCGCCTTCGTGATTCAGCGAAGCGCTGATCCATGTTTAGGGTCTTTGAGACAGATCAGTCTTAGTGGAAATCGGAACTAGCTGGGAAGAAAAAATGAGAATTGTCGCGGCATTGAATGAGACGAGGAGTGTCTGAATGGTCCACAATGCAACAGATATCTAGAGGGGTTTCATGGCATGAATGACGACAAAGAACGCGAAATTGCAGGCAAAAAGAGAACGAACTGCCCAGCAACAAAGAAAAAGAAAACAAACGGACAACAGACCCCCAAATTCCCCGTCAGCCCATTTGCCATTCTTACAGATTTCACAGCCTGATTCACGTTTCGTCCAATCACTAAATTGTTAGACAAGGGTATCTGCTGTTGGTCGTCCAACACACAAAATAGCCAATGGTGACAGTAACAGCATGTCCGTGATGGTGGCCCGCACCACAATAGCCTAGACTTGTTTCCTCTCTGCTCCCCCCGCATGTTGAGCTAGGTATGCACAAACCAGCCCTGCACTCTCTTGTTCCAGAAGCCCCTCCCTGTTTACAGGCCGCAGGGGTCTGTTTTGTTAGCTTCCTCATAACTAGGCACCCCTGGGGCCTGTATCCTTTTAGTGCCAAGTTGCAGCTGAGACAGGTAGTATTAAAGGCTTCGGCAAACCGGGAAGCCATTGCCTATCTGCATGTCGCATCTGTTGATTGGACCGGAGCGGCATAGTGCATCCGCAAGCAATTCTTTCAGGCTTCCTGCCCATAGGATCCCCCTGTTTGGCTCCATCGCCATATGGAAAGTACCAGAATTGTTACAAGAGCTTTCTGTTGAGCTGAATCTAGAGCTCTATTTGCTTGACACTTTTGAGGCGATTATTGTTAGCAACATAATAATTTGGATTGTCGTTTTACTTGCTACAGTCTGCCAATTGCATGTTACATGCTTAGCCTACTGAGATGATTGGCCTGGTACCCATGCGTTGAAGAGATCTTGTACTTACCTTGTATCCCTTACCCTCCGGTGCGGCCCGGGCAGATCTCACGCATTTTTATTGGGTTTAAACTAGTATACTGGCTGCTGACCAGATTACTAAGTATACACCCCAAGGTCATATTTTGGTAAGAAAGAAAATCAAGGTCTGGAGTGTACAGTATCTAAAGTTCTAAGATTCTCTTATTCTTATTAGCTGTATCCTTAATATTGAGGCTCTAATTGCATAAACCCTAAAAATTGCTTTAGACCTGCTATACAGGATAGGTTGGAGAATTATATGACCCTCAGTCCACTACAACAGCCAACTAACAGGCTTTTTCAGTCAACTAAAACTGTCCACTAATGTCTTATTCAGGGAACTAAAATAACCCACTAATGTCTTGTTCAGTCAACTAAAGTGTCCACTAACATGATTCAACAATAAACATTAAGAATCGATTCAAACACAGCAACCCATATTCTTGATCAAAGGTGGTTAACTGTAGTCTATGGCTAATCACTTCTTTTTTTATCGCATGACTATTAAGCAGTGCTGGATCCATAGTCCCTTATTCCTCTTCCGCGCTACAGCTATTACTCTCCCCAAAAATCCTTTCCAACTCCAATCTGAGATCGATTGAACAAAACTTATTCATGTCATTTCTCATCGACGACTTGTCACCTCAGCGTCACTGGGGCAGGCCCCACCAATCCTCGACGGGTCCATCGCTAGCTGGTGTTTGAGAGAGCCAGATGCGTTATGTCCTCGGGACGCATTGACAGGACTGAAGGGGCTGGGCTTGGAGCGACGAGAGTTGCTCAACCGTCCTGTCGATTGTTCCAAGTTCGCGCGAGGTTCTGATGGAAACGCCTCATCACTCCTCGCCGTGTCGTTCTGAACCCCCGCCTCAAGTTTCACCTTGGGATCGGGGGGACCGGGAAGCTTCCATTATTCCATCTGGGTATCGTCTTCACTATTACCTGTAAGATCGATGATGACT
This sequence comes from Fusarium anguioides, assembly GCA_012977745.1. Classification (NCBI taxonomy): domain Eukaryota; kingdom Fungi; phylum Ascomycota; class Sordariomycetes; order Hypocreales; family Nectriaceae; genus Fusarium; species Fusarium anguioides. The sequence continues at coordinate 153,117 of JAALXK010000099.1, read as the reverse complement.
GGCCCTTTACTGCCTGACTTAGTGTGATATATCTGAGCTGTCGGTATCTCGTCATCTAACTCCATGTCATCCGTATGTGATTCGACTATTCCTGGGAACAAAGGTTAATGGAACACGAGAGGATTTGTTTCGTCGTGACTTACTCTGTGCGTTGTGATTCATCGAAGCGATGTAGGTATCCACAAGGTGTTTGTACGGAATACTCTGGTCCTCGGGGTTATACCCTCGAATCTCTGACAAGAGCACCCAGCTGAAACTTCCCTCCCGTGATTCATCTTGATCAAAAAATATAACAGGATACTCTCTTTGCCCAAAACTCTCCGGATCTTGAACGTAACCCCGGGCCCAGACAGGTATACCCTCCATCGGGTCATAGTTATAGCATCCCGGGATAGTGTTGATGAGAGGGCTGGTCTTAACTGATAGTCCCATCGCAAGGCCCTCGGATCTGTCCCATGGGAGGATCAAAATGGCGAAGAATTGCATTGTTGGATCCCAGTAAGTAGTGTATACCTCGCCTGGCTTGGGATGAAGAACGTTCAAGCTCGAAGTGTTTCTCGTGGAAGGGCTGCCACGACCACTGGAGCTGGACAAACTCCGAGACTGGCCAGCCTCTGATGATCCGACATTGCTTTTTCCGGCTTTTGCATTCCTTTTCGCAGTCGTTTGGTTTATGTCTCTGTTCTTCCGGGCCATCCTCTCAGCGTAGTTGTTCCTGCTCTTCTTCCCCTGATCGCAGTTGAGCACAAGAACTCCAAGCATGCGAATTATTTCCGCATCGGTGACATCCAAAAAGTCGTGTTCTTGTGAACGGAGATGCCGCCTAGCTCCGGTCATAGGATTGCTTGTGTAGTGGCATCTATGTAGGAGGCATCTGAGAATATAGTAGTTGCCCTCATATGTAAGAATTGCATGTTTCGGGTCTGCGTTACCATCACAGTAGACGTCGTCAAAGTCGATGGTTTGATTTGTCAACACAGCTTTGGGGAGTGAAGGTCGGCAACGCTTCGCCGGAGTCGGTACCTCGGAGTTGGGTGGTCTTTTTTGTTCGGCTTCTGGGTTATCACCAGCCTCGTGGTTGACTGCTGTGTGGATGGTTGGAACTTCAGCAGGAGGGAAGCGCTTGCGCCATTCCTTGAACAGTTGCTCCCCAGTAGAGAGACCAAGAATATCCAAAAACCCAAATAAAAAAGACTTTTGGGCATCCCATTGACGTTCTTCAGTCGCTTTACAAAGCTTTTCGGTCCCGTCAAGACGATCTGCGCAGAGATCAAATTTGTCGCGCAATGCTCTTTGGGTTATCGGGTCAGCATTGCGACCGTTCTGCAAAGCCTGCAAAGCGGCGTAAAAGTCTGCCTTTGCTTGCAGGTTTACTGGCCCAGGTCCCTCTGCTGGCGAGGCATCTGATCGAAAACGCGGTGTGAACTGCTCAAGCAGTTTTAGGATGGCAGGAAGTCGACTAGATGAGGCGACAATGGATGGCTCCATGCTCGCTGGGTCTGTTGGTGTTGTCGTATTTGGTGTGGTGTCGCGGCCTAGCCAGTAAGAGCAAAGTGGCTAGGTAGCTAGGTCTCAGTTTCATATAATTGAGAGAATACTTTCTACAAAAATATATAGATTGGTAAGAAAATACGTATCAGGACCAGAAGGGAACACGAATGAGCAAAAGAAAAGAAAAACATGAAATCCCTTATGCTGTTTGTCTTTACATTCACTATTTTACAGTCTCCTCCATCACTCAGCCAACCAGAATCTTGCAGGAGCAGAGCCTTGGAGGAAACAATGGCTTGTCAGAGGGTGGCGTGCAGAGAAACACTTTAGTCTTGTTTCCTGCATAGTTTCCTCTTCCAGTACCCGTTTTTGAAATGACGGGCGGCCCAGCCGCATCTTGGCAGTAAGATACTCAAGATACTCTGCAGTTAAACACATGAATCGGTTCCACAAACCCGGAAAGCCAAAACAAGCTCGTTGATCTCGTTGAATACATGGTCTGATTGGGCCGGATTGCTACCACGCATTCGCGGGAAGAAATCAGCCTTCCATGCTGTAAAGACTGTCTACTTTGGTGGCGCTGCTGGATGGAAAGTGATAGAAGTGTTACACGGGATTGTTAGGCTAATGTTTTTGAAATGGAGCTTTATTTTTTTTTGCTTTTGAATTGGCCGATGTATCGGTTGCATGGATTACCAAAAACAGTAACATCATTTTAGGAGAAACACCTATGAAACTGCTTTACGTCGATCAAAATATCTCAAACTGTTGTATTCAATTCACTATAAGTCTTGTATAAGATCTTACCATCGCAGCCAGCAACCATTTGAGTGACAGCAATAGGCAACCCCTGCTGCTTCAAATCTTGTTATCCCCCACCCCCCCAACTTCTCAAGACGTCTCTTGGTAACACAGCAGTCCGACATCATCACTGCCAGGCCTGATCTAGTTGACCCCGCATGTCTAGATCGCAGGTACCTAGATTGAGCAAACTCACAATCCCTGCAGTACTACTGCGATTGTCTTAGCAATAAGGGGAGACTAGATCTGAGAATTCCCTGTTTGCACGCCCGTTGGGAGACAGCCATAATTGCATCATCTTCGCGGGCAACGGGCGAACGGGATAGCTTCTAGCGGGCTTTGGCTTTTCGGAGATCAGCGACACTAAGGCTTTGACATTTGTTTCACATCAAGACAGGTGTGAGCTAGATGTGTTAGTTGATGAGCCTGTTGTAAACGCGCCCGTTGGGAAAACAGCCTTACCTAGTCTCTCAACTTAGTTTGGCGTTGAGCGTAGAAACAAGCGCGCCGTTAGATCAAGTTAAACCGCTATGCACTAGCGCACCGGTAGTTGCGACGAGTGTGAGCTAAGTCTTCGTGAAGAGCAATTTGTGATAGCTTGATTGGAATAAAGAAGGTTGTAATGTATGGCACTCGCCGTCTTGACTGTTGCAATAAGAACGATGCGCTGCACTTGAATCTACAGGATCCGTTGGTCGGAGGAGCTGCGGTCATTCCTCAAGATAGCTCAATTAGGGCCAACTTACCTGAAAAGCCACTGAGTTATAGGCGCCATTGACCCCAAGAGGAATTCGCAGAGGCGGGGTATAGACCAGACGAGCAAGCCCAGTGTTTATCGCGAGAACATTGTGACATTGGCACGAGTTGCTGCTATTCAACAACGAAGTTGAACTACAGGGCCTGCTTACCTGAAAGTTCAATAAGTTATAGCCGTGAGACCTGCAGAGTAACCAGCAGGGGCGGGGTGTTGGACAGAGTAGGTGTTTGTCGCGGGTCCATTCTGCTATGGATCCCACGGCACTTTGGCGAAAGCTAATTAGTGGTCTTACGAGGATCTTAGCGCGACTGAGCAACAGATTAGCTCGCTACATGCCACTGCAAGAGCGCTGAAATGAGACAGCTGTCGCTGGCTGGCAACATTCATACGTCAAAGATGATGAATTGGCGTGAGGTAAATAAAGTGATCATACTCTGTAAATTTTATATCTGGTATCATTACTTAGGAAAGAAAGAATATTATACTCATACGCTCCTCCCATCATCTGACTTGTTAGGGTGAGCAAACTCCCTCAAACTCTCAGAATCCTCAACCCTTGAGTTGAGCATATTCTTAAGCTTGCTTTTCCTCTCACGCAACTCAGTCGGTTCCCAATTCGGCTCATTCAATCGCGTTCTCGAGACCCAAAGTCCTCTTTCCTCAAGCAGCTCCTTGCACGCAGCCCATGATGTAACAGTGTAAATAACAGCATTCCAGAAGCCTTGCAGTGGAAGAACTGTCGCGCTCATGAATTGTAAAGGTTTGCTGACTTGGTCGGGATGAATGTGCGAGTACATCCGATTTGCGCTCGAAGGAATCCAAGTAATGAGGATAACAGCGAAGAAAAGCATTGCGACTTTTGTATAAGCCCAAGCTGCTCTGTAGACATCGTTGCCAACGCGACCAGATGGACGAGGAACGGATTGAACTTGGGGTTGGACTATTGTGGTTGTACGAGCGATAGGTTCGGGTTGGGGTTCGGCGTGTTCCCCGATCGCGTGGACGGTAACTTGATGGCCCATGTTTTGTAATTGAATCGCATCGGTTTGACCTGCTGCTTCGGTTGTGATGGTGAATTCGGTCGTCTTAACGTTGTTGACGGTGCTTTGGTTGGCGTATGATAGACCGCCTGAACCGGAGCCTGAGGCTTGGGCTTTGAGAAGTTGTTGACGTTTTCGGTAGATGGTGCCGCCAGATCGGATGTAGATAGCTAGAGTAACTGCGATGACGACCCTGTTGTTATGTCAGTATAGGAGACGCGATGTAAGAGAAGGTGTTGTACCAGATAGGTCCGTAGAAGGTTGCGATACGGAGGGTATCCCAGGCGGGATTGATCCAACACCATTGAACAGCACTACCATAAACTCTGACTCCATCACTGTTCTTGATGAAAATAAACACAAAAGCAGGTAAGAATGGAATGCCATAGCATAATACAAGGTATGGTATCTCCATCTTACGTAACCTTTGAGCATCAAAACGATGATAAAACGCGAGGTAAACATTAATAGCCATAGCAAGGGTCCACAACGCGTCAGCCCCAACAAATCTGCAAAACACAATCAGCCAAGATCCCTCTCTCTAGTCAGTATCTGTTACGTACGTGTGGAGTAGAAACCCCTGCGTCTGACATCCAGCTCCATCAGGATTATCGATAAACGAATCAGCCATGATGAAGCAAATACTCGCCATGATATTACCAAACGATGCGTAAAAGACTAATCGGTTGATCGGTTTATGGAATGCATCGCAGAGAACAAAGGTTGTGATGATGAAGATACATCCTACCAGGGACATGACGGAACATACTTGCTGGATGATGGTGATCAGCTTAATGTCGCTGAGTGTCAGCCCCATGCCCATCTTGTCGTCTTTGTCGATATTTGCAGAAAGAAAACAACTTGAGCATACCCCTAACAGAGTATTCACATATCAGCTGAAAAGAAAAGAAGTCCTTGGCGGTTTTAAGTAGAAGCACGACAACCTCCTTTCATGTGACTACCGAAGCCGAAGCATTGATCTACAACAGGGGAACTCCACATACAGGGCGATGATCATCAAGGGGAACCGTCGCACTAAACCAGCAAGGATTAAATAGTACGACTCACAGGCCAACTGGTAACTGATACGATTGGCGTGAGAGCCAGACGCCGGTAGATGGAGTTGGACTCCATTTTGCGGGATCGGCATTGACTTTTTCTGGAATGAGTAGTTGGTTGTCTTTGGAGATTGATAATGGAGATCTTATAATGTCTAGAGTGAAGGATGGATTCAAATCCTTGCGGCGATATGTCACGGCTGCTCCGTATTGTCGGGAGCATTGTTTCCGGGTCAATCATCCGCCATTATATCCCTGTTGCAGATAGCAATCCTTACCTCTCACTGACAGCCTCACTGCTCATTATCTCAGTAACAATACACAGTACACTATTATCCTTGGATAACAAAGCCCGCTGGCAACTTAGTCCATAAGCATTAAATTACACATTAATGCTAAAAACTTTCCATTTTGCTACTGCTTATTATGAGCCGTTTTAACTGACTCGTAGCTGGCACCCTACCAGCTAATTTTCGTTTTACCATGCAAGTCTAAAACTAGTCTTTGCCCCTTTCTGGAAGGTAAGCAAATGATGTGCGCAGCCCTCTACGCCATGCACCAATTTCAGCACCTGGTAAAGCGGGGTCGGTATTAAGTGAAATTGATAATTTCCAGTGCTGACAGGCTGCCTGTCAGCCTGTTTCCAAGAACGCGGTTGGCGGTCAACTGACCCAAAGGGGTTCGGCGATATTGCTCCGGTGTCGGTATTTCTGACGTGAGTAATGACCAAACGTAAATAGATCTGGCGCGGCTCTTTTCATGCTTTGCAGATGCCAGCGTTTCATGGAGCACTGGCGTGTAGTCAAATTGGTTGTCAAATTGTCCAACGGGCTGAGAATTTGGGATGTAACGCTATGGCTGCACCTATAAAAGCTACTGCAGCGGCTCCACGATTCCAGAACAAAACAGTGAAACATGGAGAGTTTGTCGGATGAGAGGAATATTCAACATGACACGACTATCACGGCAGATGGCACATGCCGCTCAGATGGTAAAGCATGTGCCTTGAGAGTTTACTAGGGGAATAGAGCGATGAGATGCCGCTAGGGTCCCCGGGATCAGACTGACTACATGGATTAGGAAGGTCTCGAACGCTGAGACCGGCAGTTCAGACGCCGATTATTAAATGGAGAAACCGAGGTAGAACGCCTCATTTAATGGAGATTGAATTCAATTGAACCATGTTGAACTGATATCTGCTCATCTTATGAAAGTGTAAGTAGAGGACCCGAGGTTGAGATTATGACCTGGTAGCCAGAGAAATGGCCGAAAAGCTTACAGGCTTTCCGAAACACACCTGACACCCGATAGCATGGAACAGACGTCTGACGGCCAATCTGAAGGGCTAGCCGATATTCGACTGCGAAGAACAGTATTTCATTCAATAGGATACATGATTTTTTATTAATATGCATTTTTGACCATGTACGTTACTTAACATGAAGTTCCCTTGGCTCCATAATTATTCGCGGCCAGACCTTGCGATGTTACAAAGTCCCACATTGGGGTCCATCTGTAGGGCTGGATACTTGGCACTGAATTGGATCGACGAAACCTTATGCGTTTCTCGTGGGCTGACAGACTACAGATGAAGTAACAAGATGCTACGAAAGCGTTGCAAGTTGAATTGAGATCTGCTGGTAAATTCTAGACAAGATGTCCTTGTGTCACGAGGAGAGATTTTATGCAGTTGAGGCATTTTATCGGGAATGGTCGACTCATTAGATGTTGATCACGTCCGACATCAGTTGGTATTTTTGGAAGTCAAGTTTTGTCCAATTGAGTAAGTAGAAAATAAACCAGCATTAGATTCAATTAACATCAGATCAACAGGGCTACTGGGTATTTTATTGCACGTTCTTAGGATTGCTTTAGCGTTGATGTAGGGTAGGGTAACTTCTAATCATTCGTGAATGTTGACTTAGCTAAGCACTCTGCCGAAGTCAGCCGGAGTAACCGAATCTAGGAAAATCGGAAGTATTTCCGTACCGCACCCCGCGTTAGTCCCCGCGTCACCCGGGATATAGCCCCGCTTAGTCGGCTTCCAGCGGCTCCGTCAGCAAGAACCAGCGCAATACAAAATAGAACTGACGTCGTCTTGTTACACACAGTTTTATCTCTTCCATCACTCACTTCTCTACTCTCTACAGTCTATTCGCTTGTCAAAATGTCGTGGCTGGATATCCCCTCAGAGTCTCACTTCTCCATCGCCAACATCCCCTTCGGCATCATCTCCACTTCATCAAACAGTACACCTAGACCTGCTGTTGCGATTGGAGATCATGTGCTAGATCTTCAAGCTTTTGCAAAGGGAGATGGTTTCTCTGGTAGCTCAGAGGTCCAGAAGCACGTTGATGTATTCTCTCAAACGTCTCTCAACGCATTCGCCGCTCTTGGTCGTCCTTTCCACCGCGCCACGAGAAGTTATCTCCAGGACGTCTTTGCGAAGGACACAAAAAACGCCCAAATTCTGAAGGATAACCAGAAGCTTCAAGAAAGTTCTCTCTTTAAGCGCTCCGAGGTTAAGAACCATCTTCCTATGAACATTGGAGATTATACGGACTTTTACGCTGGCAAGAATCACGCCTTCAACGTCGGTTGTCTCTTCCGTGGACCGGATAATGCACTTCAACCTAACTACACCCACCTACCTGTTGCCTATCACGGAAGAGCTAGCAGTGTTGTCGTATCCGGTACCCCCATTCGACGCCCATGGGGTCAAATCCTACGTGCTGGCAACAAGGTTCCTGACCTTGCCCCATGTGAGCGACTGGACATTGAGCTCGAGATGGGAATGTTCATCTGCCGTGAAAACGAGATGGGTAGCCCTGTACCGATTGATCAAGCCGACGAACACATTTTTGGCTATGTCCTTATGAACGACTGGTCTGCCCGAGATATCCAAGCCTGGGAGTATATACCTCTTGGTCCTTTTACTTCCAAGAACTTGGGTACAAGTATTAGTGTTTGGGTTGTCCTCGCGGACGCGCTTGAGAACGCCAAGGCAGCTGGTATCAAGAATGATAACGAAATTCTTCCGTATCTCAAGGAGAAGAAGGAGAAGAATGTCTTGGATATTGATCTTGAAGTGGAAATTATCAGTAAGTACATCTGCTCTCTCAAGATATAATCACTAACAGACGCAGCCGCTGCTGGTAATAAGAACCACCTTAGCAAGACATCATCCCGAAACCTTCTCTGGTCATGGCCTCAGATGATCGCTCATCACACCATCACCGGTTGTAACCTTCGACCTGGTGATCTTCTCGGATCAGGTACTATCTCGGGTACTGAATCTGGAACCCAGGGAAGTATGCTGGAGCAGACCAACGGTGGAAAGGTCCCCATCAAGCTCAGCGACGGCGAGGAGCGCAAGTTCATTCAAAACGGCGATACTCTGATTATCCGTGGCGCATACGGAAGTGGTGATTCCAAGGTTGGATTTGGCGAGGTTTCTGGACAGATCCTTGAGCCTCTCCCTCTGTTCAAGTAGACCTAACGGAAATACAAAAAGGAATGTTGAGTAGATTGTCAAAAGCTAAATAAACTTGCATACAGTTACTATTGCACCCTCAAGCCTTGAGATTATCAGGTGTATCAGGCTGATTCTGCCAATGTGCCTTCACAACAGCAGGATGATCCTTCAAATTCTCCACAATCTTCCCGATCGTCGGAAAAAGCGTAAGATCAACACCAAACCTCTCAGCATTCCACATAGCAGGCATAAGACAAGCATCCGCAATACTAAACTCATCTCCAAAAGAACATTTCCCCGCTGTATCCTTCACGATCTCCTCATAGGCCTTTAACCCATCTGTAGTTAACTGACGATTCCACTCTTCTGCGCTTCCGCCGAGTTCTCTTACGCGACGCATGATGCGGAGGTTTGTAACGGGTTGGATGTCTGCGCTGATGATGTTGACGAGAGTTCGTATGGTTGCGCGAGCTTCGGGGTTTGATGTCGGAGGGAGGAGGGGATGTTCGGGGTGCTTTTCTTCCAAGTACTCCAAAGCTGCTGCAGATTGACCAATTCGGAAGGGCTTGTCCTTGGACTCATGGGAGATGAGCACTGGGACTGAACCCGATGGATTCAGAGATCTGTGAGTATCTGAGAGATGCTCGTTTTTAAGAAGATTGACAAAGGCGAGCTCATAGGGAATTCCTTTGGCGTTCATTGCGATGCGCAGACGGGCTGAACAGGAAGACCTGAAGTAAGAGTAGAGAATATACTGAGCGTCAGACATGATGAAGACGATTGCTTTGCTGTTCTGGATCTGTATAATTGAGAAATTGAAGAGAAATAATTGAGAACTTGGTCTCTCTTTTGTCCATGAGCCACGCCCTTCTTATGTCAATTCAACATGGCACAAGACAATTACTCTGTAAGCGACCATTATGTAACTTTCTGCCCGTCGCTAGCCTCCCTCTGCCGAACTTTGACGTTTTGGGGTCGGAAGCATTCCGTTTCCGTGCGGGGTGTCTGGTAATCCGGGGTAATTCGGCAGACCAGCGGCTTGTTCTTGTCCCACTGGGGTAGTAGGTATCATTCATCATTCCGTATTTATCTTGATATCACGTTAACCGGCTAGGAAGGAGCTTCACAATATAATGTACGGAACTTGTAGTTTGGAAGTGGATGTTCCCCTAGAAGAAATGAAAAGTATATCTTTGCATGCAATTTGCCCTTATTGGACAAGACGAGACGTGTTGCAAAATTCCATCAAAGTTGCTTGGATCAACGAATTTCCAGCCGAACCGTCTTCAGCCCATCACTAATATCCTCCAAGCTCTTAATCCAGTCTTTCATCCAACCATGCATGTATACCTTGCTCACATACTCGTACCACTCATTATCATGGGTGGCTTTCCTCCTGAGTAAAACAAGTTCTTGGCAGCCACCGATTATCGCTACCACCATATTCTCACCCGATTCTCGAATGAGGGCGAGGCCAAAACTTCCTTTCTCAGTGTAGATAAGAGACTTTCCAAACCGGTGTAGACTCTCCATCTCTTTGCAGATAGCAAAGTTATAGTCCGCTCGCTGCTCCGATAGACTAGTCCAGGACTCAACCCGGTCCTGAAGACAAGCTGGATATGTGCTGGGGAGTTCTGCCGCTTCACTGTCCATGTGGAGCTTCCAAATGAGATATCCAGCGACGTCGAGTCTCTGACTGGTTGAAGTGTCTTCAAGGGGATCAAAGAATCGGTCGTCTTCATCGTCATCTAAGAAAACGAGCCCCAGTGCTACAAAGACCTTGTCTTTAGGATTTCCTGCTTCGAAGCTAGACATGGTCCATAGAGCCATATCGAGGCTCAAGCATCCTTCCTGTCGGAACTCCTCATCATTTAACAAGATGGACTGTAATATGGGGTCGTGCTCCTCCATTAGTGTCATGTAACATCGAATAGCCTCTATAAAAGAGTCCCAGGAGCATTGGCTTTCTCCACAAACAACTAACCCTCGCGATCCTCCCAGGATGATCTCCTGAAAGATACATACGCGCGTAAAGTATAATCTTTGATATACTTCACGCCAGCCCCTGGGAATATCTGGCCTATCATCTAGCTCCTGCAGGAATTCTTGTATATCTGGGTTCTCATTGATCAGATCCCTGTAAATAGAGTCCCATGGTCCGGGCCTGTTTCTTGGAGATTTCCCTGCTTCTTTAACGGTGCGAGAAAGTAGTGGAACTGTACAGAAAGCTAACTCAGTGTGCATCTTTTCTTCGCCAATCCACATCATCACATTTGTGGCCTTCGAGTAAGTTCCGGACATCATTGACACTTCAGACTCAAGTTCCACGAGATCATCCTGGTTGATGCATAGAGAATCGATCCAAAGCATTCTCGTCTTTGGTCTAGACCGTAGATGCAGGGACTTATTTTCGGGATCGTAAACCGCAACCGCATGCCACTTTAAGGACAAAGTCAAGTATCATCATGTCTTGTTAAAATATCCCTACCAGAAACTCTATTTTCCTATCTTCAGTGCATATCTCTACATGTCAGAGATATCTACAATAATTAGATCATTTCTACCAAAGCTATATTCAACTCATACATCTCCTGTATTATTTTTATAAATAGCCTGGTTGGCATCAAGCAACGTAGTCATCTGGCGTGATAGCTTTAATGTGTAGAAAGTTAGCTAGTAGAATATCGCACCCCAAGCGCTAGGATAGCCAAAGGCCTATGGTGTATCAAATACCACCTCTTGAACTGGAAGAAAGGATATTAAACCACTTTATGCTTTCTAATTCACTATTTTCTAAGTTTATCAATCTTACCCAGAGCCTGCTGGCCCCACATGGGGCTTAGCCAGCTAGACCTAGGCTAATGAGCAATCATGCCTAAGCGCCGTATAGTCATCACATTTGCGGGTTCCAAAGATGGCTGCTTATTGGACATAAATGGTGACTGAGGCATTAAATAAGCTTCACCACGCCCTCTTTACCAAGGTTCGTTTCGGTCCCTCTGTTATCAATATTTACTGGTAAAACTTCCCGATAATGGCAGATGGCCTCAGTGTCGCTTCTGGAGTATTAGCTCTCGTGACGTTTGCTTTCCAATCGAGCACCGTTCTTTTCAAGACTGTTCGCAGTTTCAAAACCCAGGACGCCAATGCGCGCGCTCTCAAAACTGAGCTGAGCGATCTCACTGGAGTCCTGCAGTCGCTTCTCGAAACAGTTTCAAATTACCCTGAGATTAATTTCGACGCTCTCGAATTGCCTCTACTACGTTGTGGGAAAACCTGTGAGGAGTATGGCAAGATTATTGCCCGATGCACAAAACACTCCAATGGATCTCGGCCAAGTTTCCGGGACTGGATTGGCCAGCAGTACTTGAAGGGAGATATCACAGATTTCAAAGAGATGCTTGCTGGGTATAAATCCACTATCAATATAGCATTGGCTAATGCAAACATGTGCGGTTCCTCATTTGAGATCAGTGAATAAAATTTACTAATAACTCTATTCTCATAGAAAGGCTACGGCGGTTACGCGCAATGTCATCGACGAATACAAAGACATGATTGATGATACAACCGCCGACCTCCAAAAGCACATGCAGCGACTGGATGAAAGAGCCCGTAGCCTGGCTAGCCCCCACACCGAAGGTGTCGAGTCTGATAGCACTGACTGGCTTGCTCTGTTTGAAGAGAAAGAAAGTACTCGAAAAGGCCTTCAGATCTGCACTGAGCTATCTTTGCATATAGAAGAACTCGAATCTACATCCAAAGAGAACCCACAGTTCTCCCAACAACCTTCGGCAGACAAATACATCAAAAGTGGTTTGAGCTCTGCTAAAGGTTCTATCAGTATGCTGGAATCACGTCTCAGAAGCCATGGAGGCGAAATCGATAAGAGAATGGATGCTATGAAATTGAAGACGAACTTGTCTGAAGATGACATAAACCAGCTGGCACAGCTACAGGAGACAAAGGAAAGCATCCGTCAATGTATGAGTGTGGTTGCTGATGCCGGCCAAGAGTTGGTAGAGGAGCGTGCCAATATTTTTGAAGACATAACGATGACTGATAATTCTTACGGTATCACGGTTTCGACTGTCAAGGATCTGGTTTACGCAAGGCGAGTCAATTTGAAAGGCCAGGCTCGTTATGTGGGTGGGCAGATAGATGAGGCAAGCTATAACGCAACCATCAACGCACTTACCGACTTGGATAGAGGAAGTGCACAATATGGGGGGCGGAATGTTGCATCGGCATCTTCCAAAGATGAAGTGGCCAAGAAGGCCGTGACATCCCAAGCCTTTCTTGAACGTCATGGCCCCGGTATTAAGCTTGAACCGCCTGATGTGTCAGGCCAGCGTTCTGGGTCACCTTCATAAGGGCTATGGTAATTATGAAAGATTAAGTTCCGTCCAGGGTAGTTTTAGACACAAATAGAATAAGAAAAAACAAGATCAAAAATAGAATTAGCAAGCATGGATCTTCGGTAGCCTTTTCTCAGAGCAAATAGGGCATAAGCCTAAAACAAGCATCTTGAGGCTATACACGTTTATGTTGACACGGGTTGCCTTTTCTCAATCAGATTGGTTGTCTGCAAGCAAACTCTTTTGCTACTACCAAGTATATGTGGTAAATGGCATATCGTAAACCACCCACAGGAACTTTATAGAAGCAGGTTGGTCCAAAGAAGCATCGAATGCAGAAAACCGCATGCATGTTGGGCTGGCCCTACTCCATGACGGTAACTTTCACCGCCCTGTTGAAGGAATCCACATACGTCTTCAAATTATAGAGCAAAGAACAAGACCATCCTGAGGGCTAAAATTTACCTTTCACTACACTATTGGGTCCCCTTCAACGCGATTTAATAAAACGGTCTTTACTAGCCACAGTAGCCCCCCCCGCAAGTCCGGAATGCAATCAACATGAACCTGACTAATATTTCCAATGTTTCTTTATTTCCTTTAAGTCTTGAACCAATGCAACAGGGTTATCAAGGCCAGGAAAGTGGCCTCCAAAATTGTGATCTGACACGCTATGTTAGAAGCATGATATGAAATTCAAAAGGTGCCGGAGACTTACTCTTGAAGTAAACAAGATTTCCAACACGGCCTGCCAGCGCTGGTGGCCAATATCCAACGTTATACTTGTAAGCACTGAAGAGCATCGGGGCGTCAGTTAACGGCTTTGTGTAAGTCGTACTGAATCCCGCAGGATTTGAGTAGTAGATATAAATAGAGGATATAAACGATTTAGTCAAATAATATAATGAAATCGATTTCAGAATCTCGTTGTGGTTCAAAACGGAAGGTGAACTTCCAGCACGAGGATCAGACCCTTGCATATATTAGCAGATGCCGGAAGCACGATTGGCGAAGACTCACATTCAATAAACTTGCCTCCTATCCAAGACAGCTGTCCTACAGGGTTGTCATAGAGCGCGAAACCGAGAGCGTTTGGCTAAGAAAATGTATTTAGAGGAATATATCGTAATTGACATTGATAGGCTTACCTCTGTAGCTTGTTCCAAAAAATAGCCATTACCAGTTGCAGACCAATTTTGGAGACGAAGCACTTCAAATTCCTCCAAGGGTGACAGGCCGATATGCTCAGCAGCCAGCTGAGTCATGTTCAAGGGATAAAATGGAAGAAACGAAAATTCAGCAGCTCGCACAGAAGTGTTGAACCCGGCATATAGATTGTATGCTACCCCAGATCCCCAGTCCGTTCCATATGTCGCATATTTGGGATATCCCAGGACTTTGGTCATAAGAGTATTAAATACCCTGGCCGTATCGGCAACCGTCCAATCGGTCGGCGGTGCTGACGAAAAGGCAAAGCCAGGAAGTGAAGGTATGATGATATGGAAGTCTTGCTTGAGTTTCTCAATTATTGGAATGAATTCTAGAAACGATCCGGGCCATCCATGGTTGAGAATTAGAGGTATAGCGTTAGAGCTATAAGACTTTTCGTGGATAAAGTGGACGGTGAGGTTTTCAATATCGGCAGTAAAATGGTGAAACCTATACGAGAAGACATTAGAATGGCAAGTAGTAAGCGATTCTGCGCACAGGAACATACTTGTTCAATTTCTTCTGCTCAGTGTCCCAGTCAAACTCGTCGACAAATTCATTCTTTAAAGATGTCAAAGTTTGTAGAGAGATTCCGGCCTTTGGATCAAGATACTCAGCATTTGCTGGCAACCTGGTTCTTTTTACCAGGTCTATCATGTGGGGAACTTCATGCGAGAGGTCAATTGTGAATGGCTTCAAATTGAAGCTCTTATCTCTAGGCGAAGGAAACGCGCCAACACCATATAGCGAAGACACAAGAAAAAGAAAGCCTAGAAAGGAGGGTGTCATTGTAAATAGATATCATAGGATTCTTCAGTGATTTCAGGTCGAGTTAAGAACTTCCTCCCCGATCTTTTTTTTTTTTTAACCATAGCGCCTTGACTAAAGATATACTTATAATTTTCAGAGTTACATAAAAAAGAATGAAGAACATCCAGCTTGCATCAGCTATCGGCTATCAGCACATTGATTTATCAGACTTTAATTACAAAGCAACTGGAAGATTCACTCGGGCTTCAAATCAGTAAGCTGCATGACAAAAGACCCAATCAGAATGCATAGCGCTGGGGTTCATGAGGGGATGCGACAAGGTTTACTCAGCTCAACAGAACGTCAACATGCATGCAAGGCAACCTCAAAAGTTCAGCCTAATCTTAGCAAATATCATGCTTAACCTCATTAGCTTGAATACCCGACCAAGTTGAGAGGAAACATGGAAATAGTATCTAGTGAGCCAGGCTGCTGATTGGCGCAAAATATTTGCTACTGGAACAAAGTACTATTACGCCATGCAGCAACACGCATACGATATTGATTAAACTAAATGGTGCGAGGTTGTGGAGTTATTTTTGCTGACAAATGTTAAGATGAATGAATAGGGCGTCTCTAGCTTGAAACTGGATACTTGTCAATTGAAAGTGAGATTGGTAGATTCTAACCAGTTTCAAGCTTCTTAGAGATGATTGAAGATGAGACAGGATGAGGAACCAGAACTTTGACAAGAAATATCGTTCCATTTATAAGCAACCTTTACTCTTTAGTTTAATGACAGACATGTAACCAGATGCAAAACTGCGGAGAGGGCTTTCGGATGTTCTGCTGGATGAAGCTATCGCAAGTCTTAGGTTGGTGCCTCCTCTTGCAGATAGGTTATGTGAGCCACCTCCTGTTTGGTAATACTTTTACAATACGTCTATAAACCTCAGGATTCCTTATAATGCACTTATATGTACTTATTGTTTGATTAACTTCATACCTGCACCACGCCAGAATTGCTCCTGAGCAGACTATATCCTAATGCTCGTAATGCGGCTAACAACCAAGAGAATGGTCATGCCCAGTTATTGATCTCAACTGCGTTGAAGTATCTGATGCGGCTATCTCAGACTTCCTTTTAGTCTCAAGTTTATATGAATTGAAGAAACATGGTCATTCAGATACAGAATCCTTGACACCGTCTTCCATTCTATAGTAGGACTCTGGACACTATCGAAACAGAAAGAAATGGACCAGAGGGCAGATCCTCGATGGTTCAAGCCTGGGTATCCTGATGATGATCCAGATTTCGCTACTGGTGACGGAAGGTATCTGGAAGAGCTCACCATTTCGAACTTGGCCGACTATCATGATGCCGACCTAGCTACCTCGCCAGCCTTCCGCAAGCTACTCAGCTTACCCCGTTTGAGGGACCTTAAACTTTTGGTTATTACGGAGGAGAGTCGCGCACAGCATCAGTATAAACTTCCTCAGGAGAAACATGAGTTCTTCCAAAAGCTATCCTCAACTTGGCTGTCGCCAAGTTTGACTGATAACCTACGAACCCTTTCGCTTTTCTACACGACGTACTGGGGCTGGTTTCCAAGGATGAATCTTTGGGAGATTGGCCCAATGCCGCAACTCAAGGTTCTAGCCCTTGGGAATTTTGTTTTTAGTGACAAACGCCAGGCTGACTGGATCACCACCATCGGGAGAGATAATGGAAGCGGGGGTCTTGAGGAGATTTACATCGACGATTGTCCTATTATCTTCGCTGCCCGCCAAATCGGCCCTTTGACCAGCGACGAATATCCAGACGCCAAGACGGTCATTGCCAATGAGAGACCCGAGAGGCCATTGAGACCTATTACAATGGACTATGGCCTTAGATGGCACCATATATTCAACACCTGGAAAAGCATAAAAAGTCCCAAGAAGGTTGTGATAGGCCGCGGGGATTGGGGCTGTTTGTGGCCGAGTGTTAAAGCCCTCCTGAAGCAAGAAGAGTACTCACACCTCCGCTCCCGTGAAATGCGACTAAGAACAGAGAACAATGTTCACAGAAACTATAGCAAACCGGATGGCGTGTATGAAAGCAGCGATGGAGATCCAGAGCTCCAGGAGAGATACTCGAATGGTGCCGGATTACTACGGTGGAGGGCAGTAAGGATGCAATATGTAAAGTATAATGTGGGGATGTGTGGGCCTTGGGATATTCCCTATGTGCATTATGGACCATGTCCGCGCGAAGAGGGTTGGGCGCCGGAAGAAGAGACTGCTCATATGGATGATGCGGCTTACGAGTTACTTATGGCGGCTGTTCAGGAGAGATCTTCGGAGAAGTGATGGCATGATGGAGGATTAGACAGAAGTTGATGGTATAACTAGTACATAATATCTATCCTACGAAGGTTGAAATGTATAAATTCGTGCTATTTTGATTTAAAGATGATAGTCATCGGCTCGCGAGACCTTTGTCCCTCTTCTCTCCCAAACGCCGTCAATCTTCATATCTCTCGCCCCGCTAGTCACTTGTTAGTATAGTAAAACACTCTCGGGATCGTTTACTTACTCATCTCGCCAGATGACTGTTGGCTCCGTCTGGCCCTTGGCTGGATTTCTAAATACGATATTCTTTGTCTGTTGCACTATTAGTAAGAGATTCATTCCTTTTCCCAATTTATACATACCAATCCAAGTGAGATATGAATAGCTGGAGGATCAACTGTAATCCGTTGTGTAGGCTGTTCACCATTCACCATAGCCGCGATGTTCTGTGCAACTACCTGCGCTTGTCCTGCTCCTGGTCTCGCTGCCTTGTGCGCGCCACTATCGGCAATGTCGCCGCATGCGTACAGATTTGGGTACTTCGGATCTGCAAACTGCATACTTGAGGATACTCTGATGAAGCCGTTGGCAGCGTTAATGATATCATATCCTGTTGTAGGTTGGAGATCCTTCAGGAACTGGTTGTTGGGTGTTTGACCAGTTGCTGGAATGACGAGGTCTGTCTGTATCTTGCGACCGTCTCTTAACTCGAGCTCGAAAGTTGACCCATCTGTTGGGAAGCCTTTGGATGGGATGACTGCTCTGGTCCCAGTGATGACGCTACAGATGTCAATAGTTCGTTTGTTACTGGGAAGAAGATTGACTTACTCAACACCAAGCTCACCTAATCTCTCTCGCAGAATCGCATCCATCTTCTCGTGATAAAGCTGCATGAGCCTTTCTCTCGAATGCACCAACGTCACCTTCTTCTCAGGATAAACCTCCCCAAGATCAGTAGCCATCTGAACTCCAACAGCACCACCACCAACGATAACAATCGACTTGGCATTCTTGATACCCTGCTGATAAGCCTTGAAGTAATCAACGGAAAGCTTCTTCTCATCATGTTGCATGTTACTGGGCGCTTGGAGTCGAGTTCCCGACGCAACCACTGCGTACTCGAATGGAATCTCTGTTGAACCGTTCCATGATCTGTCGAGTGTGACATGGTTCTTTTGAAGGGAGATTACTTTTGCCTGGATTATGGAGTGGTTGGGGGCGTTGGGGAGGGAGTTGATGAAGCCGTTGTAGGGGATGAAGGCTTTGTGTTCGTAGTCTGGTACGATGGCGAACCGCGGCTGTCAAAATGTGAGCATTATTCGACCAAATTGGCAGTAGTGAGCTTACAAATGCGAAGAGATGATGGAAATGGCTATGAGGCTCAATCAAGAGTACTCTATGTGTTACCGGCAGAAGAGAGGCCAGTTCTTTGACGGCAGCCTATGGTCACGTGTTAGTGCCTTTCTCCAAGTTCGCCATTCAGGGGAAGATCTGAGTTGGTAGACTTACAAGCCCAACAAAGGAGCCGCCAATAACGATGACATTCTTTAATCCTGCAGTCATTTTGACAATAAACCCAAGCTCTGGAATAATAACAAGAACAACAAATGAACAGAGCGGAGTCAAGCAGACATCCGCTCTTTATCTATAATCATCATCTTATCAATCTACGGGGTCCCCGCTCGGATATAAACTTTGCCGGCTATCCGAAGTTTATTCCGAGATCGGCTTTTCCTATCGGCATTTTGTTAGCAAATGGCGAGTCAGAACTAAGAAAGCCATCGATTTAGCCCCGGCTTTGAAGTGCGGCTTGTGAAAATGGATGGGAATTACGTATAACGGTAGCCCGATGTGCGGATCAATCTGACAGGGTCTGGTTTCTTGGCATTCCCGATCTGGGTTGTGAATGCAACCATTCCTGCGATAACGGAAAAGATGTAAGTCTCTCATTTCACCTAGTTACATTTTCAGTATTAAACCGCTACGAACAGAAATGACAGTTTTGACAGATAGCAGGATCGGCGGGGATGATTAAGATTCCGGTGAATCCGGGGGGTGTTAGGCTCGGCTCGGCTCGGAATCAACTTTGCAAGTGGGATAGATGGGGTAGCGGAGCTCATGACAAAGCAAGATATGCAATAAGCACTTGTGGAATGTGTCAAGGATGACTATATTTAGGTAATGCAATATAAAAAAAGGTTCAACAGCCAGGGACATGAGGGCTGCGTGGACTAATTTATGGGCCAGTACTTGTCCTACTTTGATAGTGGGATTCATCAAATCACTGCTCATCATGATCAGGTCTCCACTATAGAAAGAAAGGGTACAAGACAAACATATATTGATGACCTGTAGCCAATTTAGGCCTCAGACCTCTGACAGGTTGATCGATTTGCTTGATTTTGTGATTCCTGCGTATTTGCCTGTCTCTACGAAGTTCCAGTTCTCCAACGACAGTGATACCTAAGATAAATTCTCTCATGCGCAAGAGTAGATACTAAATGATAGAGGTAAGTGTTTTGCAGTGGCCTTGTCCCTAGTTTCTTTACCAGTATCGCCTGTCACAAAGAGCTTTACTGTGCTTCGGTGCTGGTTTTGAAGGAGCAGGCAGCTGATCTAAAACTCAAAAGTATATTATGCTCCGTCGCGTGTCACAAGTTCAGCCCAGGGATATGTACCATGCCAACTCTGTCCATTACCTCGTCTCTTTCTGACTTCACTTACTTCTGGTAGTTAAATTGGTTATGCAGGTAGAGTTTCGCTGGAGGCGTAGACAAGTAAACCAAAGTTTCGCAAGGCTTGCGAACTAAGACGGTATTCGCAGTATCTAAATTAAGGTTTGCTATCATAATTAACCTTACCATTGCGGCATCTGTCACCTGTAAACGTTGTCAAACTCAAATAACCTTTCGAAAGACTAGTGGGCTGCAAAGACTGTAGGTCAATCCGCACGTCACAAGGGTGCGACGAGTCAAAGGTAGAAAGCAGTAGGGCATCATCATAAACTTTAGGACTCATGGCTTGTTCCGCTGTTAACATGAACTATTAGTAGTATGACATGAAGGGTTGAGGAGCCACATGATCCAGTTAAAACATGTCTGAATCATCCAGAAGTTGGGCCATCAAGTTCATCCTCAACTCATATGGAAGGACTGACGACGAGCAAGCTTTGTAGATGAGTCAAAATTGAACAACTAGACTTTCCCCTCACGCTAGCACTGCTAGTTTTAGAAACTATCAAAGTTAATTCACTTCATCAGACAGTCCGCATTTCTCTATGCGAACCTTTTTGCCTGGGTTAACCTTTCGAGCTGATCTTCAAGTCTGCAACATTCTTTCAGTGATCGGAAACCCTCTTTCTCAATCTGTATATAATAAAGGCTTCCCTGATTCATTGACTATTCTCTTTGTCTTACTTTCATCATCATTCATCGCATCGTCAAGTTTAGACAGCCTTTAAGCAAGCACTTTCATCTTTCGAACCATACTCTTTACTTCCTTTGCACCATACTCCTTACTTCTTGACGCTGGATTTCTTTCTTGACTTACTATTAGAGCGTCTTCTTTCTTACCTACCATTTTCTTCTTTCTCGACATCTCACTCTATACTTCACGACATCTCTACTCTTGACGCTGGGTTTATTTATCTTTACACTCCCATTAATAGCGTCTTACCTATATCTCCACCTACATCTCCTCATCCTACTCTCTTTACCTCTCGACACCACCCATCATGCCTTCTCTTCATGACTTGGATGGTGAGATGTCTCACATGAAGATGTCAGAAGATGACATGGATGACAACTCCTCAACATGCTCGTACTACTCCCTCCCTGAGCTTGAGGGCAACCCGTGGCTCAACTAAATCCCAGCCAGCGAGGTTCGAAAGCAAGTTGAGCATATTCCTGCCTGGAACCCCGGGCTCAAGTGCCCACATCCTTTCAGGAACGGGGAAGCCCTGTCTTTCCATACAGATGGGCCATGGTTGGAGTATCCTCTCTGCCTTAACGGGCGATATGACAGACAGAAAGAGCCGGGCCCCGCCCGAATTGTCATCAACCCTGCGGTCATAGGTGTACAAGACGTCATTTACCATCGGCGCAAAGGAGATGGTAAATTCCTCCATGCGACTTATAGGCCAACGGGGTATAAGAGAAAGCTCCCTGGCTGCATACCTCTCCCGACTACACCCTCACCTCCACTTACTCCTTCTTACTCTCCAAGTCCATCTCCCCCAGCGAGTCCAGGCACCTATGGGGCGCCTCAGTATTCAGTATTGGTCGATCTGTCGCCCGCACAAGCTTTTGCTCTAGCGCAACAGCAGCAGCAACAGCAAATGTGGGCTGCACAAAGTTTACAGCTTTACTATCAAACAGCCGGATTGGTGGCCGGTCAACCTCTTTTACAATCACCCTACTATATGAATCAGCCCTGCATCGTTGGGTTCAATGGAATGAGAAGTGCAAGCTATTACTAGCAAAAGCGTTTACTCTCTTACACCGGCGTTGTGTTTATTTTGTGTTTTTGGATTCTTACTTCATGTCGCATGGAGTTTTACTGGATAAACTGGGATACATGATTATGAGACCATGAGGAAATGAAAATTATTTTTTGTCCTTGTCTAAAAATTGAACCTTCGATTATGATCATATCTATGAGCTTTTTATGACCTACCTGCCATCCCATTTAACTTTGTTGTATAGCACAAAGGCGGGGTGATTAACTCCAGAACACTCGATTTGTTAAATGTAGGGCTCTGTTATTTAAGCGTATTATCCAAGGATCTCATGATATCTTGACGTGGCTTACATGCATATGATGTCCCATCTTCCATTTCCCCAAAGAGAAATGACACTCCCATTCTCAAGTGATCAAAATGCCTACGTTCTTCGATATGTCCCCCGAAAAGAGGGCAAGCCAGCTTCAATTTTATTACCGGCAGCTTTTTGTTACTCCTCCCCTTGTTTCACCTCATGATGTATACTTGGGAGGGAAGACCGCTATTATTAATTGTGCGAGGAGTCGTGTTGGTCTAGCACACTATTGATTCGGGACGACTGGACCTCTAAAACCTTGACCCAATGCCTTGCTTACAGTTGGTTGGCATGTTCAATAACTCACTTACTTTATCGAGGAGGTAGTTGAAGCCTCGACTGCAGGAACAGTTTGAAGCGTATTTATCATACATAAGCTTGTTGACTCGCTCTTGATAGGCAAAGAAAAATGCGCAACATATACACAGGGGCAGATCGCTTAATAATAGTTCCATGAGTCGCAGCACAAGTGACACGAATTTCGAGAGATATTCTTTCTTTTCTTTTTTTTTTTTTTGGCAATTACTATAAAACGGCGTTTATATGCTCAGCCGCTCGTTAGCAGGGCGTCCCTTGAATATATCATATCTCTAACAACCTGCCACCCAATGCTCTGATTATGGAACTTATTATACTCCCTCCCCATAAGCATACACCACTTCTTTAAAAACCACGGCGAAGCTTCCCAGCTCTTCATGTCCCAAGGCGGGTAACTCTCCCTCACACTACCGCCTTTCTCATGCTTCAATTTCCATCTCGTCAGACCGCCACGTTCATAAATGTCGAGTTTGAGTTCCCAATTATTGAAAGCATGCGGCATCGCAGCTGATAACATAATTGCTCTCTCACGAAGAAATGGAAGAGGGATTAGGTCTAGGCTTGAATGATGCGGGATAAGGATTTGAGCCATTGTTGGGCGGAGATGGAGAGGGATATTTGTCTTTGCGAATGAAGAGATTATAGATGATCCTGCTTGGGCGAGGGCGGAATGGTTGAGGGTTGCTGAGAGGTTGGGTTGATAGAATGGTGAGATATAATGAACGCCGCAGTCTGCGATCAGAGAGAGATCGAAACCTAGAGCCAAGGCGTTTGAGAGAACGGATGTGAAGAGAACAGTTGGTACAAATTGAAGCATGTTAAGATACAGATCTGGGAAGTTTGACTCCGAGTTTCCACTCGATCCGCTGGAAGATGAGTTGCTAGACGTATCAATGAGTCGACCGATATCTTCAACACCCCCATCTAAGCTTTGTGACAGTTCATCACGGTTTCTTGGTGTATTTTGACTTATTTCTCGGTAGTCCGTAGATTCCGGGCTGTCATTCGATGAAGCATCATCACGCTTCAATAATGGCCTGAGGCGCTGTCCGCGGGATGCTTGGGCCTTTTCTTGCTTTAATCTCAGACGCTCCTGTTTCTGCCTCTCTCCTACATGGTGTCGTTAGCGATATAGAAATATGGCCAGTGGATGACATACGATAGGCCTTCTGCGCCAAGCGATTCTGCTCCCTCCGCGCAGTTGTCAGAACGCGACGCTTAGCGG
Organism: Fusarium anguioides; assembly: GCA_012977745.1. Classification (NCBI taxonomy): domain Eukaryota; kingdom Fungi; phylum Ascomycota; class Sordariomycetes; order Hypocreales; family Nectriaceae; genus Fusarium; species Fusarium anguioides. The sequence continues at coordinate 129,487 of JAALXK010000099.1, read as the reverse complement.
GTGGAGTGTCACCATCCCTGTCACCTGTCGCTTTACGCTTAGAAGGCATAGTGATTACTTGATTGGTCATCATGCCTCGACCAATATCGCCCATTGCTCGGTAGTTACTGGAACCAAGACGAAATGCTGGTAAATGTCTCGTTAGAGAACGTGAGAGAGTTGAACTTTTGGTTCTCCTGGACTTAAGTCCGAAATCCGTGGGGGGAAATTGGCTTACGGTTTTTGAACCAATCAGAAGCCGAGACGCTAGTCAGCCATGGATGCCATCTTATGCGATGTGGAATGGCTTACGGATTTGGGGGCCATTCAACGCTTGAAATTATCGTCAATATTTAGAACAATCAATAACAAGATGGAGAAAAGAAAAATGCCAGAGTTAAAGCCGAGATTCTTTTTACTATATGAACTACACTTGCTGTACTTTGAACTCCATTTCACTATCCATCCAAGTACAACTCCAATCTAATACTCCCTCAATTCTCACCAATCATGTCCACCAAAATCATCGCAGTCGTCGGCGCCACTGGCACCCAAGGCGCTTCAGTCGTCAGAGCCTTCACAAGTCTTTCAAACTGGAATGTCAGAGCCATAACACGCCGCTCAACCTCCTCCAAGGCCCAAGCCCTCCAAGCTCTCGGCGCCGAGATCGTCGAGGCTGACCTTGACAACGAAGAGTCCCTCATCAAAGCCTTTGAAGGCGCTCATGCAATCTTTGTCAATACTGATTTCTGGTCACCTTACACAACTGCCCTGGCTGAAGGAAAGGATAATGCGACCAGCCAGCAGATTGGCTATGACACTGAGGGTCGCCATGTTAAGAATGCTGCTTATGCTGCGTCTAAGACGCCTACACTGGAGAAGTACATTTACTCTGCTCTTGGACCTATGAAGGAGGTTTCAAGGGGCAAGTTTCCCAACTGCCATCATTTTGAGACCAAAGCCATGGCTGTTAAGTTCATCGAGAATGAGGTTCCTGAACTCGCTGAGAAGACGTCTTACATTTACATGGGTGCATATGCTACCAATGCATTTTTGTATCCCAAAAAGGACCTCGAGACCGGCGAGTACGTTCTCATGGTTCCCGCATCCGAGAAGCTTCGGATGCCTATTCTCGACATCGAAGGCTGCGCTGGTTCTTTTGTCCGGGCTCTCGTCGAGGACGAACCCGCTCAAACAAAGCTTCTTGCTTACAACAGCGACTTGACCATCATTGAGATCATGGACGCCTGGAGTCGAGTCACTGACAAGAAGGCCATTTTCAGGGGGTTGACCGAGGATGAGATGCATGAAAAGACGGGTCTGCCTTATGAGGTTCTCGACGGACCTGCTTATCTCGATGAGTATCACTATTGTGCTGGAGTTCCAGGATTCATCACGCCCGAGAAGTTGAAGAAGCCGGTTCATGTGGATAGTTGGGAGGAGTACCTGAAGAAGCAGGATATGGAGACTTTGTTGTTGTTTAAGCTGGGTCTTCCTGAGGCTCCAAACAAGGAGTAGATACTGGGATGGATAGTGAAGTATGGATAACACGAGCTGCCAGACTGTCATTACAGTTACTTGAATACCAAAGTATATCGACTATTCCCAAATATACTGTATTTGCTCCGTTAAGATAGAAAGGATTTAGTGCGACCCGCCTTCTGGTACAGTAGAATTGACGGCTCGGGGGAGTCAAGAATGCAGTGAAGGTGCTCTAAAGTGCCGGCAGCTGTGATGATCCTGTCGCCTGTAGTGGGTCCTCGCCTTTTTTTTTCTTCCTTTTTTTTGGCTTGGTGTTTTCAAAGAAATCCGCCAGGGAAATTTTACCTTTAACCCTCAACTATACTATACAGTACCATATTATACAATATTTAAACCTTATATAAAGAGCAGTGTACCTGGATTGTAAATCTTGAAACTAAAGTTGACTTTTCTTTTTACCCGGCTCTTTTTCGGGCGTAGCTTACAGCAATTCCGCGCAGATCCTCTGGGAGACTGATGTCTCAGATGAGAATGATAGCCAATAAATGTATTCCACGTCAAAGATTTGTCTCACTCCGCTGTCCTCAGTGTCTCAGGTGAAAGTCTTGATGTCATTTGTTTTGCAATTTGGCTGGAACAAGAAGGAATTTCGAAATGCGGTGAGTTATGCCAGTTCTTGTTCCCCCATTGAGAAGATCAGCATAAAGGTATTTGAACTTGACATTGTCCTGACTACACCCATTCAAATATATTTATCACCGCAAAATTTACCATTTTCAAGGCTCGAAATCACCATGGTAAGCTACTATGCCCTAACACATTTTGCTCAAGATAAAGCTTACATTACTAAGGCCAACCCGAACGAGAACGTAATCGCCGAGTTGAACACCTTGATCGAGTACCTGAGAGTTGGTGAAAAAGAACTAAGGAAGTCACGAGATGGAGTACAAAACGAGGAATTGAGGCATCTTGTTTCCAAACAGCTTACAACACTCTTAAGCTGTATTTCCGAGCTTCAAGCGGAAGTCCAGAGCTTAGGCGGTGAACCAGAGACATCAAGCCACGCCAACCAAGACTCTCATAACGGATGGACCGATATGAGCTCAATGATAGCTGGGAAGGACGAAGCAGCCATTCTTAATGCTATGGAAACCGGTATTGATTGGACTTTGAAGGCCTACAAGGATGCGGACGAAACGCTTATCAAGTTGGGCGCCGACAACGTGCAGCATGCGCTGCATGCGCAGCAGCTTATCACAAAGCAGATACAGGGATGGCGGAGAGATTCAGACCAGATCATCGCTGTGCAAAGCATGTATCAAGCAAGATCCTAGGTATCATAGTTGCCACTAAGGGCGACACCTTTCCTCGCAAAATATACGGGTTAGAACGCACGTTGTGCCCAGCACTCCAGCTCCGTTGGATTGGTCCAGCCTGAGAGGCAGAAGAGGATCGAAACCCTGGGTAGTAGAGGTTATTGGCATTGCAACAGTCTTATTATTACAATAACCGTTCAATGTTACACAGACCTGCTTAAACTTTACCTTGAAGCCGGAAAAAACTCCGTCAACTGGTTATATAATGAAGGACTCCAAACTGATGGTACGTCGGAGCCTAGTCTTAGCAACCCCTCTTTTCCAGTTACATATGCAGTCACATGAAACCGGACATATATTCGGACACATATCGAGTATCATTCTTCCTGCAGGCTGTCTTCTAGTAAAGCTGACAGGCATCGATGACCTATCTGCTGTAGCTTTATTACATCTCATTCATTGTAACCATAATCAAGCTTATATTTAAGAAAACCTGGGATCCAATCAAAATTAGGACAAATGCAACTCTTCCGTTACATTGAAGGCCAGATGCCGTAAATCTGGAGTCCATTACGGCCATGGATAAGAGATCATCGACCTTTTGGATCCCAACAACGAAATACTCCAGCCTGATGAGATTGACTTCTGGAATACGGTTAGGAAAACCAAGAAGAAAAAGGCGCAGGAGATGCCACATAACTATTGGGACGCATGCTTAGTGGTAAAAAGATATTACCTACCCTATAATGTTTTCTTGAACATTACTGAGATTCTAGAACAACTATTTGCCCGTGTTTTGCTGTGATGTATGTCATAGACTTGAGTTTTGTTTCAAATGTTATCGCTCGCGGGATGTAATACATCCAGGATATGCTTTCACAAAGTTTCTTGTCTGTCGGCCGTTTGACTATGATGATGATGTAGATGAGACGCCGGAGGAGGTGCAGAGACAGGGAGCGAAGGGACTAAAACTAAAGACGAATAGGGAACGTCTAAAGATAGGACCATACTGGTAGATTCTTGGCGCACACAATTCAACGCTGGATCATAGTCATCACTATCGGGCTGTGCGAAAAGGATCATGTCGTGATACAAAGGAGGTTTAATTGCTTTACCGTGCCTTCCACCACCACGATAGGCTAAAACACATTAGCATTAGACTAAGACAGCCTCGACCAATCAAATAAATTACGCCAACTACGTAATGTAACCCTGAAATTAAGGCACAATCTAATCTAACCACACGAGTCATTGCTTATCCTGATTGTGTTTGAGTCGCGTACTTCGTCAGTGATGGATGAATGGATGGATCTGCACTTGTGTTTCAGCATATTGCTTCGCCCCGTAGGGCTGTAATACAAAGTAGTTGGGTATTCCAAATCCGTCGCTGCGCCACTGAAGCGGATGAAATTAATTCATGCGATGTAACCCATCTCACCCTTTACCACCATTGCATGTAATCTGATGATCGACTCGGAGACTTTATCCGATCGCGTGATGATCAAGTGATTCACATGTTCCTCCTCTACTGTCTACATTCACCATGTCATGATGCAGTCGCCCTGCGTTGCTTACTGCGAGTGAGTATTCGACCAATATGCTCATGAATTCTGGATCATACACTATTTATTTTAACAAAACTCGATCGTACCTAATTTAACCTTTTCATCTCATTTCTCTCGTTTCATGCATTCAAGGACCGTCGCGAGATGCTCGTGTGACCAAATAACTCCACCATCACTAAAATGGCCCGAGCACGGCTCCTCCCGCGCCCTTTTAAGCGTATTCCTTGTATCAGGCCTTATCTAGACGCTTATCGAGTAGATCATCCAGGTCCCAATGTCGGAAAGGACGACGCTTAGGCTCATGGTAGGATTCACTATTAGCAAATGCCAACTTACAGACCTTGCTCTATTGTGGCAGCGTTCTCGTCATGGTGATATAAAGGACCATGTCCAGACCTAACTAATTAGTCCCGATCACTCCATTCACACTCATTCACTACGCTTCCACTGTCATTCATTCATTCATTTATTTCACTTTCGATTTTCTAACCATGAAGTCCGCCGCCGCCGTTCTGGCCCTCGCCGCTGCAGGCAGCGCCTCGCCCATCTCCAAAAGAGAAGACACCAAACCCGGTAATCCCTGGGACTCCATGGATAGGATGTGCAGGGGCTGGGACCTCAACACTCCCGAGGGCGTCCAAACACTCTGGGAAACGACCAAAGCTGGAGACGAACTCGATATCTTCCTTCAAGCTCAATGGGGTACGTATCCTCCATCTTCTATCTACCACTATCATCTAACAAATTTATAGAACACGAGAACAACTGGCTTAGAAACCTCGAAAGTGCAGTTCAAAATCACAAGACAATCGGCCTCTCCGGTACACCCCATTGCGGTCTCATGGATTTTGAAGATTGTGCGCCCATGAATAACATGGCCTGCGACGAGCAGTACGATAGATTCGGTGATGGGGAATTCAGTGGGCAGAAGATTCTTGGAAAGAACTCTTACTGGATTTTCCAAGCTGCTAAGGGTGCTCACGCCAAGTTCAGAGCTCTCAAGAGTCAGATTCTTGAAGCGTCCTTCACCACTGATTTGCAAATCGATCAGATTGTCACGGACTTTCAAGGTGATCAGAAGGATACCAGTGGTTTGTTGAAGTGGCTTAGTGCTGCGGCTGGTGTTGGTGGTACTTTCAGTGCTGCTTCAGGCAACGTATGTTATTCTCTGTTTATCCATGATTCAATCGCTAATCTTCATAGCCCGCATTTGGCATGGCCTTCGGCATTCTCGGCCAAATCTTCACCGTCATGGATGGAGTTGAACAAGAAGAGATCGACAAGGGCGAAATTAGAGGCGGTCTTGAGAAACTATTCACAGCTGCCAGCCAAAAACTCGATAAGACTCTTCTCATCGCCATGGGCGGTGGTGAAGTTCCAGAAGATTACAACATCCTCCCCGATTCCAAACCTGATCCTTGGTACAAATCCAAGGTCACTCATTTCTTCAACAGCGGCTGGTTCTTGCTTTACGACGATTCCAAGACTGTTCGTACAACTCTCAAGGCTATCAGTGGAAATATCAAGCCCAAGATCGTCAACAACGTTATGAAATCAGCTGGTTTTAACCTCGTTGCTGACAAGCGTGTTTCAAGCCGCGAGGAATGTGGATACGCTACCGGCCGACAGTGGATGGCCCTTCGAGAGGGTGAAGAGTATTGTTTCTACCTTATGAAGCATCACCCAATGCCCAACCGTGCTGCTGACTGGGGTGAGGCTACTGAAGAGAACTATGAGAAGATGGCTGGTTATGGTCTCGGTAACCGAGAGGCTTACTACCGTGCTATTCTCGATTGTGCTCTTAGCTCAAACAAGGACATTGATTTGGGTGATATGACTTTCGGAAAGATTCCTACTTGCTACTTTGATCTTCCTGCTGTCTTTATTGATAGAGATAACAGTATGGGCTGTGGTGGTCCTAATGATGCTGGCGAGTGCAACTACCTTAGCGCTGTTGAGATTGCTTAAGGGATATAGCTTTGGGCCGGCGTGTACTAGTAGCTGTTCTCAATTTACTTTGTATATAATTTCACCAATATTTGTTGAGCTCACTGGTCAAGTTTGATACTTGAAAGTTTAATTAAATATTCTATTTGCTGTAATATCCTGCGCTTCAACCCTTGTGAACGCGCCATCGAAACGAATTATCCACTCAACCTAATCAACTCAAGCCCTCTTGACACCACTACCCCTTGGAACTCTGAACAGCCAATATAAACCAAGTGCACCAGCAATATTTACGATGACATAAACCCAGAGAAGTCCAAAGTGCCACCATCGATCATCATAGTCGATGTTAAAGCGATGCAAGAACTCTTCCGTCGAAGCAAGCGAGCAATACTTGCAGACATCAGTAGATGATTTATCAAGAAGATAACCACCAGCTGCGTCTACGAAAGGTCCCATGAAGTCATCGCAGGTCATGTTTCCAGGTACAAGCATCTGGAGAACTTCGTTGTCGGCACAAACGACTTTGGAGCCATATACTGCGGTTGACATGATACCGCCGACGATGTATGTCGCTGGCGAGACTCGGTACATGAAAGTCCAGAAGGTGGGAATGTCGTTGTAAGTAACACCGACACTGAAAAGAGTTAGTAGATGGAAGTTGATGGGAGTGAAGTAACTTACCCGCAGAAGGCGATACAAAGCATCCAAAGGAGCGTGGCTAGAACGCCAGCTTCTTCAGCTGAACCGATACAGACAATGGCAAAGTGAGAAAATGTACTCGTGAAAAGCATAAACATCCAAAGGTACAAGAAGACGAGGAAGCCCCGAATGGCTTGATCATCATGCGTGGTGTTCTGAACGAAACCGACGGGGTAGTACCAGCAGAAGTAAATGATGGCTGCCATGAGGGTATTCCACGCTGCTTCGACGAGGATGTTGGACAGAATGTATGCTGCAATCATTTATCAGATACTGCTTCGATGCAAGGATCAGAGGACTTACTGTTCCATCGATAAATCTTGGATGGTCTCTCGCGAACTTCATACAAGGCTCGCTGAGGTACAAACATAGGCATGATCTGATCGCTAACACTCTGGAAGAGAACCATGTACATGAAAATAGCGTACAACTGGTTTTGTAATCCTTGAATCGTGTTTTTCGCTTCAAAGGTAAATCCGATATAAAGAGACTAGCGCTGTTAGCATGCCCCAGTCACACTGAGATTAAGCAACATACCGATAAGATGATCAAAACAGTCTTGGACCAGATATAAGTAGGTGATCTCCAGAAATGCTTCCAAGTTCGAATCAAAACCTCACGGAACTGCGTCCAAAACGAAGCAACGAACTCCTGATGCTGTGAAGCATCGCCGTTCTCCAAAGCGTTGGCGCCAGCTGGCTTTGTCGATGGAAGCGAGTTAAGTCGTTGAAGTTCCTTCTTGACATCTTTGAACTCAGGAGAGTTTCGCCAGATTTGATGCCAGTCGATATCTTCAACGTCTTCGTCGTTGGATGGTTGGATGATCTCGAGCATGTACTCAGCCGGGTTTGCGTCTCGAGGACAAGGCGGTGCGCCGTTGCGTTCAAAGTACTTGAGAAGAGTTTGAGACTCATCTCCGAGATCTGGGAAAGTTAGTCAAGTTTCCAATGGTGCTGATGGGGAGCTTGCCTCCGAAATAAACAGTCTTTCCTCCAGGTGCCAACAAAAGTAATCGATCAAACCTCTGGAACAACATCGCAGAAGGCTGATGAATCGTACACAAAACCGCCTGCCCACTAGCAGTAAGCTTCTCAATAAGATCACAAATTGCCCAACTAGTCTGTGAATCCAACCCACTAGTCGGCTCATCCAAAAACACAAGCAACTGCGGTCTCGCCGCCAGCTCCACTCCAATAGTCAACCGTTTCCTCTGCTCAACATTCAACCCCTCACCAGGCGTTCCAATAACAGCGTCTGAAAACTCCTGCATGTCTAACATGTCGATGACGTGTTCTACATAAGCTAGTTTCTCGCTGCGGGAGATTTCGGCGGATTGTCGGAGGAGGGCACTGAATTCGAGGGCTTCGCGGACGGTTTGGGTGTTCAGGTGGAGGTCTTGTTGTTGGACATAACCGACGCGGTGTTGGAAGGAGGAGTCAGTTGAGAGGCCGTCGATATGGGTGTGTCCGCTGACTATACCCATCGTTACGCGGGTTGCTAGGACGTCGAGAAGGGTTGTTTTTCCAGCACCGGATACGCCCTAAGCAGTCAGTAAGATTCTAGACAAAGTTGATAATAGAGACGCATACCATCAGAGCTGTTGAAAGACCAGGCTTTACCCATCCATCAACGTTATCCAACAGGCGACGATCTTTACCCTTGATTTGGATGTCATAACAGAGATCTTCCCAGTGAAAAACAGAAGCACCAGCAGTAAGTCCGCTGACTGGACGAACAGTACCCTTCTCAGCAACAACAGGTCGATCGGTTGGTTGAGCCTCGACATCCGTATCCTCAGACTTAGACTTCTCCAAGTTGACAGGCATACGTCCTTTTCGGAAGACAAGAATCTCGCCCTTACTCCTTGGAGGCTTTGCATGCTCGGCGGCAAAAATGTAAAAAACGAGGAAACCAGCGAGGAAGCCCAGGAGAATGCCAATGTTGCTGTTGAAGTTAGTGGAGGTCATCGAGAAAAGGGCGAGAGAAGACTTGCCGCCATTTGTGTGCGTTGTAGTACTTATATGACAGGTTGATGTACCTATCACCACTGACCATATTTGACCCAGGCTCTGCTCCAACAACACTGCAAATCGTCGAATTCGCAGGTAAGCCCTCATATCCCGGCCCTTGCGGAACCATACTAGCACAAGCAAACTCCCTATTATGAAACTCATTCGCCATCAACGCCTCAAAAGCATAAGCAAGAGGGTTGATATAATTCATCCACCTGGACCAACCAAGCATATAATCAGTCGGCATGGTGAATCCCGTATAGATCATAAGTCCAAGACTCAAGATTGAGACAGGAACCATGGCTTGGTGGGTTGTGCGAGTTACGCAAGCTAGGGTTCGGTAGATGCAGGACATGACGAGAGTGGTGAGGTAGGATGTCAGACAGAAGAAAAAGAAGTTTCCAGGTTCGCGGCGGAGATGTGCCATGAAGTAGATTAGGAGGTTGAAGATGATCATGTTGACGGTCTTGTAGGGGAGGTCGATCATGTAACTTGCGATGGCTTGGGCGGATTGATGATAGAAGGCGTATCTGTTGTGCTTTTCGACGACTGGACGTTCGGCGTATACCGTCAAGACCTACTCACGTGAGCACTCCTCATAGATCAATTCTTGAGGGATCTTACCTCGAGCTGACTGGCAAAAGCGTTAAACAGCAACGCAAAAAAGATCAATCCACCACGATAGTAAAAGCTCGAACTATCATCCGGCAAATCAAAAAACATACTCCCCAACACAAGAGCCATGATAAGATTAAAAATCAAACTGGCAATAGTGAACCCCGGATCAGCCAACAATCTTCTCCACCCTCTCCAAAGCGTCAACTTGACCTGCGCAAGATACGAGATCGTATAAGGCGACTTGGCCCTTTGATTCTTGAACTGCTCCTGTCGACGAGAATGCTTATACTCGTCCAATCGCTCGGAGCGAGGATGGTTTTGCTCATATTCAGATAGTTCGCGGGCGAGTTGTTTGCGATGAGAACTGGCGAGCCAGCGTTCGGAGAATTCTTGGGGGGTTCGAGGGGCCGAGGTTTCGAAACCGGGTTTTATGCGGCGTTCTTGGGGACTTGTCATTGAGGTTAGGAAGTCGGGTGTTGTTTGACGATTAGGACCTATCATGTCAGCGAACATCTCCATTGTGAGTAAGGGACTTACATTCAAAGCCAAGATTCTCAAAGTACCCCTTAGCTTCATGAATTCCTCCAAAGAAAATCTGATGGCCCTCATACAAAACCGTCACACGATCGAAAAGCTAAACCGCGTTAGTTCGCTCATCCCATCTTAGTGAGACGTATGATGGTAGTATGCTTACTTCGTAAGCTGACTGTGGAGCCTGATAAATAGCCACCGCAGCAGCAACACCCACCAAATCAGCTTGAAGTCGTAAATTCTTGCAAAAGTTAATCGCATTTCCACTGTCCAACCCTCTAGTGGTATTATCCCAGCACTGAAGCTTAGCGCCCGTCAATGCAGCTTCTGCAATACTAACACGCTTTCTCTCGCCGCCGCTAACACCGCGGACAAAATCATCGCCTACGCGCGTATCGACGGTGTGAGAAATACCGAATATAGCCATCATTACATCGCGGAGCATGGTATCGGCCTGGGAGCGTGTTACACCTCCTGGGACGTGGCGCAGGGAATGTGCGCTTGAGGCGAAGGAGAGGGTTTCGCCGACTGTAAGATGGGCTAGGTGGCAGTCTATTTCTGCGTTGTAGAGGACGTCCCCTCTGAATGAGGAGCGCATGTGACTCTCGTCGATGCCTAAATTTGTTAGAGGGCTTCTTGGGAATATTTAGGTGACGTACCTCGGAAGTTCATGTATGAATCAGATCCCACTTCTAGACCGGCTGTTTCTCCTGCAATTGTTTTGAGAAGGGTAGAGCAGCCTGATCCCGGAGGACCTAGGACAAGAAGTAATTCTCCCTGTTCAACGACACCTTCAAAATTGCGCAGAATGTCAACACGTCTCTTTTTGCCAGCGCCAAACAGGCCTGCGAGATACGTGACAGCGTCCATGGGATAATCCACGAAGGTCTTCTGATGTTCGGCTCCGCTACCCCAGCCAAAAACATTCAAGTTCTTGAAGGCAACACCAAGACTTCTCGTCGGTGCTGATCCATCTTCTGACTCGACCAGCTTCACAAAAGCCTTGACCCATGCTCTAGGATCAAAGTTGGGTGAGTTGGGATCTAGTTTGGTACCTGGTTGGGGTGAAAAGGCATGGAGTTCGGCGCCAGCTGTTGTAGATACCCGTGAAAGCTGTCGCGCAAGGTTGCTGATCTCTCGATCGGTATTTGTCTTTGGTTTCTTGGTATGTTCTTCTTGAGGTTCATCGTGAATGCTGGCAGCTGTTGAAGCCGTACCCATATCTTGGTGTTTGTCGTGAGACGACATGGTCTCTTTGTTGTCTGCCATGGTAGGGATCAGATTGTTTGAGGATAACTTGAGTGTCGAATGATACAAGTATCCCGACAGAAATGATCTTTCAAGATCGCCTTAATGAATCATACCAGGCAGATTTGAAATGAACATTCGTAAACGTGATTCAAGCTAACCGAGTCAGACGATCAGTACCTGAATCTCAGGCCGTGGACTTCCAGAACAAAAAGAAGCAGAGTAAAAACGGAGCCGGACTCATAAAAGTCAGGGCCAAAGCGTTTTTACATGTCGGATATTCCTTTCAACCCGCGCCCCGCGGGTAATAAGCCAAGAAACACCACCCCATTTCTTCTCCTTACGATCAGCCAGCCAAGGTGGTATCAATCACTCCGTCTCCGACGGAGGCGGCCTCTGTTATTGGTGATTGTGTGATATCTGAGGTCCACTATTTCAAGGGACCCGCGGGGCTCCGAGAGCTGACACCTCGCTTATGAACAGCTCTCTCTTTTGGGAATAGTTTTGTATGTGCGCAATGTTTTTCACTGTTGCGGTTACATTTGCGGCTCTGGGGCAGTGACTGAGATGAGCTTAACATTCCGGTGATTGGATTTGATGAGATTTCGATCTGACACCATAGAATGAAAAAGAGACTTATTCCGCGATGGAACTAATTTTTCTTCTGATCAGAGACTAGTTTGTTTGCCACGTATTCATTCTATCGCATTAGTTAAAACGCTAGAGTGGTAGACGGTGAGCTGAAATGCTCAACTCGGATTGATCTATCGAATCCATTCTTATTATGCATCGTGTTTGTCTTACGCCAAGGGTCTAGATCCTGACTCTATCGATAAGACGCCAGCCACGTTTGAGACTATTGGACAAACAAACTCTTGTCATATCGGTCCATCATACGTTTTCTGCTAGTCTGACTGTGTTACGCAAATGTAAGATGCGATACGTAGGTACGATCGGGTTATCACTCCATTTTGAGATGGTTATCCGATTCGAGACTTGCCGATCGGAGGATACATCGTCCGCTATTATTTTAGATCTTTTTACAAGGAGGTTATTTGTCTGCAGCCTTAAAAAGATGGGAGTCGCTCTACCCTACAGGGTTACGACCTTGAAGGTTTGAACGATGCTGTTGACGATTCAAGACTAAAACATGCTTATTTGATAGAGAAAGTTTAAAAATAACTCTTGTAAGTCTATTCACAAGCCCAATGTAACAATAAGCAGGGAGAATAGCGTTTTTAAAGGTTTGACCGTTTTCTGTCATTGCTTTTAGCGCCATCTGCTGAGCTGTGCTGAGTTTTCATCATCCGATGTTTGATCTTATCAACACGTGATCATATATTCTGCACCAACAACTTCACATAGGCTTATCTCAACACATACGATAAGGCACTAAACAGGTCTACCTTGAATGGGCGATGCAGGAGGCGTAAGAGCAGGTCGATTTGTATGACAGCCTTTTCCAACACAAACGTCACAGAACCAATTGCCTGTCTTCATATGGGTCGGTTTGTCGCTTGGTCTACAGTATTCGTGATATGAACGACAGCAAGTAGCACAATCAACGCCACCAGGTTCATGACAGACAAAGCAACCCTGATCATGCAGCGCTCCTGCTTCTGGTCACGTGTTAATTCAACAATGGGGAAGATATTAGAGGGTTTTCTTAATCATCCATGATTTAAATCTTGCGAGCGCCGTCCCTATTGATTTTGAAGAGTGGTATGGCGGGTGCACTGCAATCGTCATTTTCGCGGCTGGTGCTGATACTGGCGCTGGCGATGCAGGAGAGCTGCGAATGAGGCTTCTTAAATGAGGTCGTTTCGGCCGGCGCCCTCTTCTTTCTTTGGAGTACTCCATGACTGTTTGAGTTGGTGATTAATCTTTGACTGCCTGGTGTCCTTGGTAGACTGACCAATTTGGCCGGTTAGTCAGCGAATTCAAAGTTCTACCAAATAGAAGAACACATGTAAAAGCCCGATTTGGGAATTTGTCGGTCAATGTTTCTCTTAAATTTGTCAGCAGCCTGCTTTGACTCCCAACTTTAGAAACACGAGAATAGCTATCTTTTGACCCTCTGCTCATAGAATGTGACATTTTTGCGTTTTCTATTTATTTTTCTATTTAAAAACTCTGCATAGTCCCGGGCTGATTTGCAAAATAGTGTTTATTGCTATATGCAACCTTTATTCTTATTGGGCTGAGCATATGCTTTCTTCTGTGACTGATTGTCTTAATTGGCCCGCTAGATATGTCCATGCAGCATGAAATCACAAAAGAACGCCCTGCTGACTGGTAAATGCACTTTAACGCCTGCATAATGTAACGTGTGCTTGTAATAAATCGGTCTGTCCACGTCAGCTTAAATACCTCTCTATAACCCAAGAACCAAGAAAAAAATACAGTATCATTCTCTAAGCTTAATTGTCGAAATGAACGGGTCTTGGATAGCACATCCTGGTCCTTACCAGAATTATATCAATGACCTCTGCGAGTCCGACCCGCGTCTAAGTCAACCTGATGCAAAGCCTTTGAAACGTGGAATCTCTTGGGAAAGTCGTCAAGTGAATATCCGAGCTATCGAGTTTCAAGGCGAAAAGGTCCTTTTTTCGCATATTTTAGGATCAGACTCTCTGGCGGCTTGCTTGAATCGCGACAGAGAAAGTGGCAGCCCTCGACGAATAGCCTATCTATTCGAGAACATGAATAAAGACATTGCGACAGTTCTAGGAAATCAGTTCATGATACACCCATCCCTTTTCACAAATTATGAGAGGACAGGTACTGCCTCATCCAAGAGAAGTGGCTCTTATAGCATATTAGCATCAAGTCTTGCAACGCAACAATACCTTCACTTGTCTTCTTTCACGCTGGTCACTCTACCGAGTGGATTGGAGGGCTACGCGAGCCTCGGATGTTCAGCAACTGGTAGAGGTGTAAGTGTTACTAGAGTGAATGGGCAGATGGACGGCGTTGGTATGGCAAAACGCAAATGTTTTGTTTGGAACGATATGAGAGAAGATGGGTGGACCAGTAAGAACTCCCTGCTTGTCGCTTTCATTCTGTTTATAGTCAATGTTCTTATTCTAATCCCACCCCCAGGTATTATCATCTGTGACCCAGCCTTGCGCAGCGTCGTAATAACAGAGGAAAAGACGAGAAATCGTATTCTCCCAGTTGGTAAACAGCCTGTCGGCGGAGGGTATGTCGACTTTCTTGCAACAAGAGCAGGAGAAATTGCGCAAAAGGGTCCCCCAAAGACCAGTATCGCGGATGACCTATGCTTTTACCTGATCAATTACTCGTCATTGCCAGGCTTAAAGTGGGAGACGCCAGACATGATCGCCACTTTTCTCAAGAAGATTACAGCTAGCCTCTACAGCAGACACCTTGATCAGCTACGCAAAACGATCATCCAGTCACAGATCCCCATGCGAAGGCATACCGATTTCACTGGGTTGGACCTAGCAGCAGTCGAAAGGAACTGGAGTGACTGTCAAACTCTAGAGAAGCGGTTTCATGAGTACTGTGTTGATTTAGAAGACATCCTCGTTCAGCTCCGAGTCCCTTTCGAACGACCCGACCCAAGCAAAATCACGTCTTGGACAGATGTTGGGGCTGATTTCCAGATGTTGTATCATCAGTTCATTCACGCGCGAACCTGGGTCGAGAACTTTAACTCTTCCATGACTGCCTTGACTGGTATAGCGGGTAATAGACAAGCTTTCCGGGAACAACAGCTTTCTCTGCAAGCAGCCGATAGAACACGAGACATCACGACACTGGGATTGGTTTTTGTGCCATTAGCATATGTTGCTACATTGTTCAGTATGTCGGATGACTATGCCCCTGGAGGAGAGAAGTTTTGGCTCTATTTTGTGATTTCAATTCCCATGATGATTATTCTGCTGTTATTGTATCAGGGTATTAACTGGATGAGACAGAGAACATCTGGCGGATTGAATCAGATTTATGGTTA
The DNA here is from genome assembly GCA_012977745.1 of Fusarium anguioides. Lineage (NCBI taxonomy): Eukaryota > Fungi > Ascomycota > Sordariomycetes > Hypocreales > Nectriaceae > Fusarium > Fusarium anguioides. The sequence goes on along the minus strand of JAALXK010000099.1, from coordinate 114,108 downwards.
TACCAAGTTTGGTAGCTTTAGCGAATAAATACTTAACAGGCTAATTAGTTCTCGCGTATAGGCGTACAACAACGAATCCCAAGAACTTGATCACGTGAGAACTTATCCAGACTTTAGTGCTTACAGCTCGCAAGTCCGGCTAAATCCACCTACGTGTTCTACTTAACATCAGGAACAACAAGACAGAATCTCGTTGATCTCAAATCTCAAAACATTTCATTTTCCATCCGTGTCAGAGTATCTCAGTCAAATAACTTACAATGTCTTTCATCTATCTCAACCGCGCGACACACGTATTGTCGCTTATCCCCGGTCTTATCGGCATCAACCTCCTAACACGGCCCGAAGCAACTCTGCAAGCCATTCAATACGATATTCCAAAAGACCCTCAAGCAAGGAGTCTCGTTCGTGGAATTACTCGCGTCTATGGAAGTCGAAATATTATCATCAGCTTCCTGTTTTACAATCTCAGTCTCACCGGCGATAGATATCTTATGAGTCTGGGATACATCGGAGCGTTTTGTGCGGCTTTGACGGATGGGTTTGTGGCGAAGGCCGTTATTGGACATGGGGAGTGGCAGCACTGGGGATTTCTACCTATCACTGTCGGAATGTTGATTGGTATTAATTATGCATCACAGGTTGATGGTCCTTACGTTTATAGCATTTGATGGTGTTGGTCTAAAATAGGGATTTGATGTTTGTACAGGGTAGACAAAACGTCGCCCTCCAATTTTGTTCAATTAGACGACGCTAAATCAACATCGATGCTGAACCCAGCCGCCAATGACGTGATTAGTGTCTTTCTCCCAACATCATTGACAGTAGGCCGGCTTGTAATGCCTACTGGACTGCGAGACAGTGGCTCAAGACTATGCAATAGATAACAGAGAAAAAACAGAGATCCAGAAATGACTTAGAAACATAGTAAGTAATTAAATGCATGTTGACCAATCAATGCATTTCCCCTGTGGCTTAGTTGGCTAAAGCGTCCGACTGTTATTCATAGACAATCGGGAGATCGGAAGTTCGAGCCTTCCCGGGGGAGAATGAGTAATTCTCTCTTTTTTTCTTTTTCCCTTGGCGAACTTCTCTCTCTTTTTCTTTTTCTCGGTTCATCCGAGTCTATGATGTAATTCAACGACCGTGCAATAAAACGTTGCTTATTTTATTGTCTCGTCTGGTCTTTTTTCTCACCGGTTCACTAAGTGGGTATATTCGCTCCACCTTGACTCAATAGAGAGCGCCAAGGATATTCAGCCCTCAGTGTCGTTTATCGAATACATATCCGAACTACTGGGCAATACTACTGCGATGATCTTCAAATCGTCATAGTGACCCCATAGTATATCGCCTCCGACTAAACTGAAACCCCGTTCAACAGCGGAGGGATTTGTCCAGGCATGTGAACTTGTCCTCGACCTCGGTGACTGACCGTGTCTCGTAGTGTCTCTCCTCAAGACGGTCCAGCCCGCTCCTCCAGCAACTAGAGTAAGAAGTCACTGAATCAATGCTCTATCTTTAAACTCTTATTGGTCATTTCACGAGAAATGACTCTCAATCGCCACTGGTAGAAAACCACCGACAATCTTACTGGCCGAAATCCGCCCTTTTCACCGAACATCCGCATCCATTCCGCCCTCTCAAAAACCGGTCAGATCACTGAAACTCACTACCACAAATCATGTGTCCTCAGCCAAGGCTCCAGCTTTCTAGAAGTAAGGATCTGAGACAGGGATATCCCAGTCTCACAGCAGCGGCGATCTCCCCTCAGAAAAAGCAACGTGACAATTACAAATGTGATACCGCAATGGAATTAAACCAATCTTATCCTATAGTTGTACCAATCTACTGGGTGCCGACTTATGCAGGATGGATCTGCAATGCAGGTCTGAGCAATCACAAAACGGTGTGATTCCTTGTTTTGTTCATGCATAAGTGAGGAGATATTAAAGGCGGAGCGCTTAATTCTGACCATTCATGACAAAGACACAGGAGGATAGAGTCACTTGACGCTGTGCATCTTGGCGTCGCTGTCAATATGCAACCATGTGGCTTTTACCTGAGAAGTGATATCATAACATATTCCCAGATTTAAGACATGATATGTATTCTTTTTTGCTTTTTCGAGACTGGAGTTTATTAACTTTCTTGGGTATAGTATGTCCAGGTAATATCCGGTCTGTCGGTAACCGAGACAGAAGAAAACTCTTTTTCACAGCAGGGCGAGCGAGCACGACGGCGGCGAAAAGTGAGGTGGATGTTTTACGGCTAACACGGACTCTTGAGGATGCCCAATCACTCTGCATATCCTCATGTCTGTTCTCTAAATGGACAGCTGCAGGGTCGATCGGTCAAACAACGACTTGCAGCCTCTATGCTGCTGTCAGTTAGAAACCACGAGGCATGGACTTAACAGGCTTGCTATAGAAGACCGTTAATCACGAGTCATCATAACCTATTTCCTATTCCAGAATGTTTGCTATATGCAAATCATTCTGTTGTATCTGATTGATTATCTGATGAAGAAATCACTATCTTATGACCCCCTTGGGCTTCTGTGATTCAACTTGCATACACCATCACAATAAACGCCACATACGACATTTATTGGAGGGCCGGGCCTCAATTTTGAGGTTGATGGATGAATTTACAATATTTTTGAGGCTATCTGCCCCACGTTCGGTAAGGGAGAGAGGTTGGCGAACTCCGAAGAAGCAAGTATAAGTCACGATTCATTTCCCAGTGACTCAACGAAGATCTCTTGCTTGATCGCCTCGCCCCATTTAACAAGGTTCACTTCAGTTATAAACTCGCGATATCTCTTACAATTCGACCACCCTTCACTTCCATACTCATCTGTTATATCACATCATTCTATCATCACAATGGCTACAACAGAGACTCTCCTGGAGGTTCCCTCCTCCATGACCATCCAACTCAACTTCACTCCACAAGCCACAAACCCTCCCCAGCCCCAATCACATTCACAACTCATCAGCTCCCTCCAAAACCTCAACGCCAACTCCTTCACAAGCCAAGTAGAACGTATCCGAGTTCTAGATGCCCTTACACAAGCTGTCAGCCAAGTTCAAACACCATGGGATATCGTTTGGCAGCATTGCTGGGTGAACTTGACTACAACAGCATGTGTAAAGACACTGATCAACGCTGGGGTTTTCTCAAAGTGGATTGAGGCCGGTGGTGGAGACAAGACCCCTGTTGAGCTGGCTCAGCTTACAGGAACTGACCCTGTCCTAATCCGTAAGCACCCAAAAAAACTCCGAACAACTCCGAATCTTGACTGATAATGTATAGGCCGGTTGATGAGACAGATTTCGGGTCAACATCTAGTCACCGAGACTGCTGAGGATACCTTCAGACCTACGCCTTGGGTCCATGCCCTTGCTACAGACAACGCGCTCGCCAATGTCTACGGAGGTTTATATAACTTCGTCAACATTCCTACGTTCCGAGCACTCCCTGAATACTTGAAACAGACTGGCTATAAGAACCCCGAAGACTCACACAAGGGCAACTGGCAATTCGCCAATGGCTGTAAGGAGAATATCTTCCAATCCCTTGCCCTGAACCCTGATGCTGCGAGGGACTTCAATGATGCTATGGAGTGTCATTCCAAGTACAATCTTACTCCTTGGCCTGAGGTTTATCCCACCGCTGAGAGACTGGTTGAGGGTTCCAAACCTGGTCGTCCTTTAGTCGTTGATGTTGGTGGAAGTAAAGGTCATGACTTGACAAAATTCTACCTCCGACATCCTGATATCCCTGATGGCAGTCTCGTTCTTCAAGACTTGCCAGAGATCTTAAAGGAACTAACCATTCCTGAAAACATCTCCGTCCATCCCCATGACTTCTTCACTCCCCAACCCGTCCAGGGCGCTCGTGCTTACTTCCTTCACAACGTCCTCCACGACTGGGAAGATTCACAAGCAAGTCTTATCATCAAGCAAATCGCTGGTGCAATGGAACCGGGCTATTCAAGACTTCTCATCCATGAGAGTTTGGTCAGCAATGTTAAGCCTCTTGCGAGAGTAACGACATCTGATGTCTGTATGATGGGTTGCTTGAGCGCAAAGGAACGAACAGAGGATGAGTGGCGACAACTGGTGGAAGGAGTCGGATTGAAGGTACTCAAGATCTGGAGACCACTTCACTCTGTGGAGAGTGTCATCGAAGCAGAACTTCCTTTGTCTAGCCTGGATCGGAGTTAGATTTTATTAGCTATATGTAAAGTATTGTAGATTCTGTGAAGCGCACAATTCAAAGTTCATAAGACCTTATTAGATTCCTTACAGTAAACTTCCTTCTTCCTGCGATTATTACGAAAGTCGCAGAATGAATTGAAGTTTATGTGAACCATACTCCAAACACCATAAGACGTGCCCCGTGGTATCTCACTAAATTCATTAGATTCAATGAGCCCCTACTGTAGGTTTAAGACATGAGTGCTATTTCGATCCAGGTCTAACAAAATATAAAAGCTATAAAATCATATACTTCCCGACTTGTGTCTATCTACGTCGCGGCAATCGTCAGTCAAATGTCCAACCCAGCAGCGGTCACAGCATATCTTATTAGATCTGCTCTGCCTTGCAAGACACTACGGTACCCTGCCTACGATAATTATAACTCTTGACAGAAGCAGAGATTGTATAGCCTTACAAACATGGCAAATGAGGTTCTAAGCATTAACATTACGTGGGATAAGTCCCGGAATTATATCTTATTTAGAGCTAATTATTGCTCAAACAACATGTCTTTATCAGGGTCGTCCAGATACATCTCTTCATAAACCCACCAACTCCTAAACTTGATCTCAACACTAGACCCCTCAAACGCCTGCTTGAACTCCTGGTATTTCTGCTCCAGCTCTGCTGTAACCCTTTCCTCTTCCTCCCTGTTCCAATCCTCATTGTGAGCATCGCCCAAAGCCAGGTCGTAACGGACAGGTGCATTGAAGTAGACTTTCTCAAGTCCTGGAAACGCTCCCTCTATAGCTCTTTGGCCCAGATACATAATATCGCCCCAATATTTCCATTCTGGAGTTTGTATGAAGGAAATAGTCAGGTTGCGTATTGTTGGGGTAAGCAAGTCCGTCAAGCATGTGTTTTTCTCAAGATCGTCCTCCTTCGTGCTATGCCCCCAGAAGTGACGGCAGTAAGACGAGAGGTCTAGTTCAAGAGTGGTGAGATGTGTAAACTTGGCGATTTGCTGTTGCGAAATGCAACGGAACAGATCAAATCCTGTGTCATACGTTCCTGAGAAGTCAAGACTCAGACGCTGCAGTCTCTTTCCCCTGAGAAGGTTGATAAGCCTTCGGGGGCTATCAAGGGAAACATCTGGTGGCTCTCTGCCCGAACGAAGCTCGACCGCGACAGCGTACTTGAAGCTCTGCAAATTTGGGGCGGCGTTAAGTATTTTGGGAAACAAATGCGTTTCGTGATCGGCGCCGCTTAAACGCCATCCCAGGATTTGAATCTCTATCAAACTTCCTAAAGCGATATCCCAATTGGATTTCCGATCAGGATGGCAATATGGAAACTGATCTATCCCTGCATTTCTCAACACAAGGGTCATTAGTTGGGGAGACTCAAGAAGTAGCAGTGATAATTCAGGGCCCGCCTCACTGAAGAACCCAGAATTTCCATTGTCAAACTCGAGATACTTGAGCATCGGATAAAATGGACCTGATCGGCGATGTTCCAACATGCCACGTAGATTCCCGAGATCCATATAAGTAAATGAGCTGAAATCAGGCCGGTATTCGATCTTCAAGGACTCGAAGCTTTGACACAAGGCTAAGAGAAAATTGATTTGAAGAGTATCTCCTCGAAGCCATTGACAACCGCGCAAATTCAATCGATCGGAGAGGCTTTCAATGAGCTCACTGGGAATGTGATCTAGCCAGCTCACCGAGTTATAGTAGATCGGTAAGTCTCCAACCTTGATGGTCTTTTGCATTTCCTCGTCGCGATACAGTGTGTTGAGGATATAGCTTGGCGTGAGAGGAAGAGCGGGTTGGTGAAAGAGAATGGGCATAGCCACTGAGCGACAGCGCCTGTCTGTTTGAGTAAGCGCTAATAGAGCACTGATGTGTTCAGAGATCTGGCCTCTGGGCGCTTTGGAAGGGTCAGTGCTGTGACAATGCGAGCAAAAGAGTGAGAAGACATGTCTGAGGACTTCTGGGGGTAGATGCGCCAATATGTTAAATCCATTGTGCGAACTATCTCGCATCTTAGAGTTTGATAGGTTGAGTTAAGAACTAACGGTGATCGATCAGGTTTGCGAGGTTTATATAACCACGCTAGCCTGGCGTGACATTCAGCCTTCCAGGCCACTGGCCAACTGCCCACCTGACTCATCCGGTAATTAAGCAACAGCCACGTAGTGAACAGTGCTTTCTCCAAAGATAAAACATGGAACGAGGCTTAATTTATTTATACAATAACCCAGCCTGTTGCTGAAATACTAATGACTGCGTGATTTATACCACAAAACTCGGAGACAAAACTCAAGCACGCCTAAATCCATTCCCGTTTCTTGAATTAAGCTCCTGCCCCTTTAAGCTGATTCGTGGGTGATATGTAGCCCGAGATAACGTCCTTTGGGATTCCTAAAATGAAGCGTAACTTTGACGTGGATGTTGGAGCAGACTTTGGCTGCCACTCCCGATCCTGAGGAGGCTCTTAAAAGAAGCATTGCACTGTGGTGATCGACTCAGGAAGATGCACTGTTGTGGTGCTCAGGTTGAGCTAAGGGACCTGGAGTTCAGCCTGAGCTTGGGCGGAGGTGTCTCGGCAGGCCCATTTTTGGAACTATATATCCCTATCAGGGTATCTCAAAAGAATCATCATCTTACAATTTTAACCACTTGAGCCTCCACCGCATTGTCAACTCAAAAGAGATAAGATAGATAACAAAGTACTTTTACCACCGAAGATCGATAGAAAAGCCCTTTACACATAAGAGGATGATTAGCATTCAAGGTACAGAACGTCTCTGCTGCCTCCAAGCTTAGGCAAGCACTGATAATACTGCCAGCAGCAAACATTCCAGGAGCACCGAAGTCTGAAGTCAGGACGGTTCCATAACCTGACTTGATGAATAGATTCTAGTGATCTCCGTGATAGGCCTACGATCCGCCAAACCAGCCCGGCGTCTAATCACAACCGATGTTTCCACCACTGTAGCCAAAGCCTAGAGACCTGCATTGAGTCGTGAGTTTGTGTAGGTGCTAAAATTCCAGGCAGCCTAGTCTAGTCGCGTAGTCCTCAAGGGACCAGTTGTCTTTATCAAGGCCAGTCGGGTTTACCCATGTTTTTTCAGAGCCTCTATGGCATCGGAGCTACCAGCCAGCACCGCTCGGTGATAAGTATTCTTGATCATCTCCCAGATAGTTCGTTTCAAAGCTCTGTTTATGAGCGCCTCGAATGGCGCCGATTTTCTGAGAACCTCGGTGACGTCAATGAGCTTCAGCACGTTATCGTCGAGCAGAGATTAGTTATTGACGTTTTAGGGTACTTCCCCTATATTGTATAATCTCAAGGACGAGGTGATGAGTGTTTTAAGGCCGCAGCTTTAGCCCTTAAGGCTCCATGTGCTAGCAGCTTCTCAACAACCTCTCGATGGCCTCTCTTAGCTGCTGCCTGAATAGCTGTCTGGTGATAATAACCCCTAGTAGCATTAATATCAGCTCCTGCTGCTAGCAGCTTCTCAATAACCTCTAGATAGCCTCCCTCAGCAGCTGCATGAATAGCTGTCTGGTTATATAAATACCCAGTAACATGAAGATCAGCTCCCGCTGCTAGCAACTTCTCAACAATCCCTAGATAACCTCCTCTAGCTGCTACTTGGAGCGCTGACCATGCTTTAGAGGCATCAGCATATTCAGTATAAGCTCCTGCTGCTAGCAGCTTCTCAACAATCTCTAGATAGCCTCCTGCAGCTGCTATGGAAAGAGCTGTCTGTGATGTAAATCTATCAGCAGCATTAACTTTAGCTCCTGCTGCTAGTAGCTTCTCAACAATTCCTAGATAACCTCCTCTAGCTGCTACTCGGAGCGCTGACCATCCTTCACAGAGATCAGCACAATCAGTATTAGCTCCTGCTGCTAGCAGCCTCCCAACAATCTCTAGATAACCTCCCTCAGCAGCTGCATAAAGAGCTGTCACTCCTCCATGAATATTAGCAGGAGTAGCATTAATATCAGCTCCTGCTGCTACTAATAGCTTAACGACGGCCTCGTGTCCGTTCCGGGCGGCATACCACAGCGGCGCTCGGCTGAAAATATCTCTCAGATTTGGATCATGTCCAAGGCTAAGGAGAGTATCTGCAGCCTTACTCACTCCAAAATATGCTGCTAAATGTAGTCCCGTAATTTTCCTCCTTGGAACGTTTTGACTGCTGTAAAGATCATCTAGTGAGTAGTCGAACAGCACTTGACCCGATGCCTCGACTTTCGCTTCACTCTTTAAAAAGCTGATGACCACTTCACTCGACGTTACAACCTTGGAAGCATGATGACCCCAGTTGTTTGCAGCGTATGTGTAGAACAAATTTGACCGCAATCGTTCCTTAAGCCTGTGGCGTGTTTTACAGAACCCGGTATCAAATACATTGAATGAGAGATAGGTCACACAGGCTGTCGTGATTACATCTTCAGCGTCCTGAAACCATCGTTCCCGTGTTCGCTTGAGGTATTCTTGAGTTGTGTAGTGAACTAGCCGGATGATGCCGCTCTCTTTGTCGACTGTTACCAGTCCATCGCATACAGAGACCAGGGTTCCGATGTGTGGCAGGTCCCCATCGTCAAGCTCAGATGTTCCCGTCTTTATTGCGAGAGCATGCTGAAGTTCTGATGTAGTAAGCTGTCTCTTCGCGCACGTGATCCATAATAGGACCCTCATTGCAAGTGTCTTCATCCCTGGCATGCGTCCGTTGATTCTCTCCATGGCTTGTTCGTACGCACGAGCGAGGACTTGATCCTTCTGATCTTCGCCTAGTCCTTGAACTTGTTTCTGGAAAGTCTCCATAGCACCTCGGATATCGTTTAGTGTCAGTTTATCACCAAGCGAACCAAGGTAGAGTTGTGCCAGGAGAAACCTACGAATCATCAGTAACTGCGCTCCGTTCCCTATTATGAGAACATACATTCCATCTACAGCTTCTGAGATGCTCTTCGTAATGTATTTTTGCAGCTGTCGGTCATGCTGGACGAAAGATGGTAGCTGCTCTATGTGACCTTCGAGGTATCTTGCCACATCATCGGGACTTGCACGAATCTCTATTGATAGACTGGTTGCGAAGCGCTCCATAATCTCCGGAATGAATCTCGACGTCGCAAAAATGTTTATTCCTTGCTTTATCTGAAGATTGAAAATCTCGGAGAGGAACCTCGTACGGCATCCATCGGATGCTAGGCATTCGTCAAGTGCGTCAACGATAATGAAGACTCTCGAATGCATCGCCGCCACCGAATGAAGGAGACCTAAGATTTCATCGAGGGACGGACGCGTCCGTTTGGTCTTGTGCCGATTGTAAAGAGTTTTAACGCTATCTGGCAGGGAAGGCCGGCATTGAGTCAACTGCTTCAGCAAACTGGCCAGCAAGTCATGAATCTTCTGCTCGTGTTGCCGTCTGAAGTTGAAGTAGATGTACGCAATGCCGATCTCTGAGTCGCCATCAAACTTTGAATTGAGGGTATCGACTACGATAGACGTTAGGATCGTCTTTCCAGCCCCAGGTATGCCTGGACAGAATAGCGTCTTGTTGCTCGCAGCTAGCCAATCCAGGAACACTTCCGACTGGAGAAGCCACTCCCCGGTTGCTGGTTGCCGTCTTCCAAGGTAGTCGCTTTGCTGCGGGCCGTAGTCGATGGGCGTGAGCCAGTCAAGAATCTCAATATCTTCCTTTCTGTCTAACTTGGCCCGGGTATGTGTGGTGTTCACTCGAATTGCAGATGTATCGTCAAGAACTGTGTTTATTGTTAGCTATATGCTATCAGCTTGACTAGAGAATGACTAACCCTGGCTCAGTAGTTCTTTGACTGGGCGCTCTCCGCTTACGTCGCCTGGCTGAACATATCCCAGAAGTTCCTTTGCAAATGCTGCAGCCACAGCCGCAGCATGCTCCTGCCAGTTTTTGTTCTTATGCGAGTCTGCGTAATCGCAGATGCCTCGGATGACGATGCATGGGAAATTGTTCATCAATCCCGCGGCTTCCATCTCTACACAGAGCAGATCGCCATCAAGGTCCTTTTTAAGTCTGTTTCGGAAGATAGCATCCTTGATGACCTGGTTCCCAGATGCGATAAGACCGTAATGTACACGCATATCCCTAATCTTCCGCTTCACGATCTTAGCCCTATCGCAGAACTTGCAGCTCTCCTCTTCCTCCTCTTCCTCCTCTTCTTCGTCTTCTCCACCGTCGTAATCCGTGATGTTTTCGCTGATGTGGCCGTAATCTGCTTTGAACAACACATCCTCGAGCGAATCGTTTCTCAGGTACTTTGGCGCTAGTCGTGGCCATTTCTGTTTCAGTTCGTCCAGATACTCGGGTATCTTAGAACCGTTCATCTCATTCTCTGTTTTCAGTTTCGCCAAAGCCGTGCGGAGGGAGGTAGGTGGGTTGTTGAGCGATCCGGTCCGTTTGAAGTTGCCGCCCTCCTCTGCCTTGCCGAAGTCCCATTGAACTACACCAGGATACTGGCCCGCGGGCGTGCTGACCACGACATCGCCGAGCCGAACCTTGGGTGGGATGCCTCCGCCGATGCCAACCATTAAACCGAGCTTAATGAGTGGAAAAGTGGAAATCATCCAAGTCGCAATGGTCGCCGCTGCATGGATGCCAATCTCGCCTTCGGGCAAGCAGGCTATAACGATGTTATGCTTGCCGATAGACCCAAGGGTGTATGTGTTGGGGTCATTTGGCGGTTTCGGGAGATCGGTATGTCTTTGATCGAGCATGGCCGTTGCTGCGGTCTGCTCCTTGGATAGAGCGCAGACCCATCCTATAGTGTATTCATCATGATTTCTAGTCTCAGTAGTTGTCTGTGCCGCCATTGCGAGGGGATCGACCGAGTCATCGAGAGAACGGATGCGGACTGGGGAGTCGGTCGGTTCTGTTCAGTGCGGGGTTGCTCGTGACGACTTGGCAGCCGACAATTGAACAAAGAGTATCGAGAGCCCTGTGTCTTTAAAAGTGAAGAAAGTGCCGATATACCTGCGGGAAAGTGATTGGCGTGAGGATCCCAGAGGAATTGGCTGGACGAAGGTCAAGTATTTAACCTTAGGCAGACGGTATCTTAGGCAGCAACACAGCTGCAGTCCACGTTTGTGTTACCCTCTTGCGCATTGCTTCCAATAGAGCATGCAGCTACGCGCGCACCCCCAGCCAATCGTTCTACCTATTGTCAGGCTCCAACTTTTGTACCCCTGGTATGTTTCTGGCGCCAAGCTGGTCAACCACCGTCGGTCGCCAAGAGCGAGAAACTGACAAATGGCCAGGCGCGTCCTGTTGCGGGATCAAGTTGGTCATTGGCGTCTGTGTGGATGGTCCCGCTGAGCACCCGAGCGAATCAAATAGCGTGCGGGGGAAAGCATTGTACAAATTACAAGAAAGAAATGGATTGCCAATTGGCGTTAGCCACAGTGCTCAGTATATCTGCTCAATGATATGCCTATGGGCTCGTTGGATGTAAGCCGTCGTTATGCTATCGGAATAGTCTTTAAGGCCATGATTAAAATAAGGTTTTAGGTTAGTGTGTATGTTTCTAGATCGACATAAACCAGTCCTGATTTGGCTGTTCTACTATTGCCGATATCCCTTCCGTCGATGTAGTCACGATGCAAGACAGGTCGCATAGTCTATGCACTAGATTACTGAGTAATAATCTCTGTTAAGTATCTCGCCTTGAAAGTTTTCTAATCTCCACTCAAACTATTACCATAAAACCACACCTCAAGAAGATCAGCCTTGCGCTTTAAGACCGTAGATCCTGGTTGGGGTTGTGGCGCAACATCGGGCGCTGATCAAAATGCGGCAGTATCTTGGTGAAAGTGTTTTCTGCAAGATCCAACTCCTTATTCCGTTCAATTTCACTAAGCTGACACAATTGAATAAACTAGCTTTAACGAAGTCAATAGTTTATTGCTACTAGCGACCAACAAGCCAATAAGCAGTTGGGAGGGTTAATTGTTTCATGACCAATAGTCCTATACGCTGGGCAGATAAAGCGCCAGGAGCAAGATAAAAAGATGTTTGGCCTTGCAAATCTAAATTATTTCGAATCAAACTTCTTGCGTACTTCTTGGTACCTAGATACGTTGGTCCACCAAACTTCTTATTGTCATCGGTTTGGGCTACTTAGTCGCTCGAACCGAGGCAGGCCCCTGCAAGCCCCAGACAAATTCTCTTAAACCAACGACAGGAACGACCAGGACTACATCAGCTAGACAACAAACAAGCGTTACCATCACGCTTTTTCAGCCTTCAGCTACCGATCCTATCACGAAAAGCGAACAGAAAATAGATACTGAAAGGTACAGCAACGACGAGTGGATTTGACAGTGGCGGAAGTGATTAAGATCTTAAACTTCGTATTGGAGATGTGCCAGAGCGGAGAGATAGTAATTCGAGGCCAGTCGTAGGTGCAGTGTATGGGGCAAATGGAATCGGGTAACAGCCATTAGCATCATGAAGCCTGCCTACGATGGAGACAAAGAAGTTATAGAAATGTTTTCAAAGAACTAATTATTTGTTTCTCCAGTGCCGTCACTCGTCAAACTGCACCTAAACGTTAAAAGCGTGGGTAATCAGTCTTGCGCGAAACATGCGGTGTGTGACCAAGTTACACAGCCCTGTTATTTGATTGGTTGAAAGGCTCTTCAATAGTGATTTCGCCTTGTAATTTCAAAGTCAGCCTAAATGCGATCCAAGGTGGCTGGACTGTAGTAGCTGAAAACACGCATATGCAAGTCAGCCTAACAAGGCTCTGAGATAAAGGCCATAATAGGCTCCTATAAGATACTCTTCTTCCCCGCTTTCAAGCCCCCTTTTCTTTCTTTTTTGTCTCCTCAAAGCACAATGGAACCGCTGGAGATACTGAGCACTGCTGCAGCTGCTGCTCAGTTTGCTGACCAAGCTCTGAAGATCACGCTATTGGTCTACAGCACTATATCGAAATTTGCAAACGCACCCAAAGTCCAGAAGGAGCGATGTGAGAGAATCACACAATTGGAGGTTCTCTTGCGCGCCGTTATCTGCCACAAGTCTTTCCAAACAGACCTCGTTGCAACCGTACTTTTCGCAATGCCTCAAAGACCTCAGGCTCTTGAATGGCATTATTCATAAGCTTGATACTCCAGAGACCGTCAGCAGATGGAAGCGATATCCTAAGCGGCTCCTTGGGCTGTTGAAGGATAGCGAAATCAAGGAATTATTCATCACCCTAGAGAGGGACAAGGGTTCGTTGGCATTGGCGTTGCAGACTGCAGATGCGTAAGTCTTATGTTAGAAAACTCAGGTTCTAATATCTTTTGGTGCTAATAGTCCATAATACAACAGACAGCTTCTGGCCGATATTGGGATCACCATTGAGTCTATCCACGGCCATGTCACCAAAATGTCGATAGTCATGAAGGACATCGCAGATCAAGTCAAAACGACATCCACGGCTGTACCAGAGGTCCTCCAGAAGCTCGAAAACCTTGATACCTCGTTATCAAAACTCACAGTCTCCTCACCAAACGAGCCATTCGTTAGCTTTCCTATAATTCAGACCATGAAGTTTATAGGTCGTTCAGATATCCTTGCTGCCATTCGTAGCAGCCTGGTGGATAATCGACGTTCTGAAACACCATGCATTATCCTAAGAGGGCTTCCTGGTCAAGGGAAAACCGCATTGGGGATTGAATATTGTCGTCAAACCGTTCAAGACACTTATCAATCCATTCTTTGGATTGATGCGAGTTCCAAAGACTCCATCGACAGTGATTTCACAGACGCTGCAGCGCAAATTCTGAATGATGAAAGTCCCATGCCAGTTACTTGCAAGGGGAAAGCATCCGCTATTTTCAGAAAGCTCGCCGGTGACAAAATCCAATGACTAGTTGTATTTGATGGGTTCGACGGATTTCGATCCGTGCCTAGGTTCAGAGACTTTCTTCCTTCCTCGCCAAATGCCTCTATTATCATCACTACTCGTCGACAGGATATTGCGGCTCGGATTACCTCCGCTGAGGAGATAGAGATTGGGTCCATGAGTAACACAGATGCCATTGAACTTCTGATTCAAGTCTCAGCAACAGGAAAACGACTAGATGGTAATGAAAAAGACCGCCTCGCTGCGGTTTCAATTGTCGAGGGTTGCTGGAGGAATCCACTTGCTCTTGTCCAGGCAGGCGTCTATATACAGCGTTCACGACTGAGTCTTTCCGCGTTCGCAGATATGCGATGTGATAGAGAGACATCCATCCTCGAAAATCCCTGGATTACAGACTATTTGACCAATGTCGATGGCTCCGAAATGCCCAACGCAATCGGTCTGCTCACTGCCTGGGATCTCACCCTGAGCCAGCTCAAGAACGAGGGATGCGGCCCTAAGGCCCATAAAGACGACTTACTAAACTTGTTTGCTTTCCTACCGAGCACGAGGTTCTCGGAGTCATATCTCGCGTCTTTTTGTACTGTCATGCAGCCATGGGGTACGAGTTACGAAATGATCACGGAGCGTGGTTCTTTTCTAGCATCAAGTCTTCAAGCCTGGAGTTCCCGAGATTTCTGCGACATTTTAAGCGAGCTCTATGATCTTGGACTTATCAAACACTATCGATATAGTGAAGATGGATTTTACATTGGTGAGATTCATGATATGGTCCAAGACTTCATACGGCTGAGCCTTCCTGGGCATACGAGAATCCAGTATGAGCGACTTGTTGGCGATATCATTCTCCATTCGGAGCCTTCATCCGAGTCACCATTGTCTCAGATAAAGAGTTTTGCGAACGAGTTCAATGAGCTAGAAGATTTAATCAGGTCATGGACTGTGCCTCCTTGGGAAGAACAGGTCGCTGATCTTATCATTCATGCGTTCTCATCAGAGAACAAGGATTGCCCGAGCCTAGCACCCCATCTTGATGATCTTGAAGCAGAATTTGGAACTTTAGCCTCGGAGCTTACATTCTTCCGCTCCTCCAATAAAGGTGATGTTTCTGTGAAAAAACTGAGGGTTGCGATCGCACGCATAGCCTCGGCTGTTTCTAACAGAATGCCAAGATTGCTTACATCCCGTGAGGACGTGGAAATCTACATGGCACTGGGTTCATCGAAGCGCAGGTACATTGCTGATTACGCATATCAGCTATGTGAGCCTTGGATTGACAACCGAAATGCAGATTTATGGCGCGTTGGTGCCAGCCTGCTTTTAATAATCAAACGCGCAGGGTTGTGTTGTCAACAGTTACGTTATTACTCTAGCTCCATTAGTAGAGTCTTTGTGGGATCATCAAAGGCAAACGATCGTATCCGAGGGACTCAACTCCTAAGGTCAATTTACCTCCATGCGCGGTCTCAAACTAGACATCATTTCTACGATGAATGCTGGTATCTTTGCAATTTCATATACGGAACTCATTCCTGTCAAGATTGGGAAACCGCCGAAGTTTTGACTCGACATGTGATTAGTCATTTGGCCCACCAGGCTGGGGAAGCATGGGTTGCAAGAGCCACATTATACCTGGGGGGCATATGTTATGCGCAGGGCCGAGATAGAGCAGAGGAAGCTGCCGAAATTTTAGAGACAACTTCGAAGTTTTGTGCTTCGGCCGCTATAGACCTAACCCGAGAAAAGGTCCGCAGCGACCTAGTTCGTTGTAGAGCATTGTCACACCTGGGTGAGTCAAGAAGGGATCTCACCATTGCCATGGAGACTCTGCGAAGTTTCCAGGACAATCCGGAATTATTTGACCCTGATATCGAAATGGGCTGCTATCTCGCTCAGTCCGTGTGCCAGTGGGATCTAGGTCTTCACGACCAGCCTATTCAGACTCAGCGGGATGTGTGTGCAGGCAGAAAGTCAACCATTCAAGATATCCGTTACTATGTCTCACTCACAGGACTCGCTGAGATGCTGGCAAGCGCTGGGCGTGTACAGGAGGCTAAGGAATCTGCGAATGAAGTGATACGCGGAATGCTTGAGTTAGGATACCCAGAGAACAATACTTGTATTGTGGAATGCTACAGTATTCTTCGTCAGCTAAATACTGATACGTATAGCGGAAAGAGTGGAAAGGATGGAAAGAAGGCAGAATAAAATATTCATGAATAATGTTTTAATAGATTTAAGAGTTGTTACGTATAATTAGCATTTTATGCTGAGCCAGAACAACATATACTTGTGAAACAGTATAGGCAAAGGAGTCATGGTGTTTTATCAAGGCTCCAGCATATTATATTCTGTATTATACCATCAACGCGACTTCAAATAATAATACGGCCTTCCTCTGGCCAGTAAGCAAGGTTCAACATACCTTACAAATGGTGATTCGGTTCGTGCTGATTCCATTATTGACTTGCTAACAGTCCAGTCCGCGAGAATCCGTGAAAATCCGCATGGGGACAGAAATTCCCACAACCGGAAGCCTGATACCAAGCTGGATTTAGTATTAGTTCACGTATTGAACATAGTTTATAAGGAAAGAAAAGGCCTTTATAACAAGGCTCTGAAGCTAAACACTAATTCATCTTGCTATTACACTGAGTCCATTTATCTAATATTTACGCTTACAATGTCAACGAATTCTTTCCAAGCGGCCGTACTAGGTCTTGGTGCTCTCGGAACCGCAGCAACCTATGAAGCTTCCATCAAAGGCGCTAGTGTCATTGTATTCAAGCAATACGACTTTGGAAATGTCTATGGATCTTCACACGACATATCCAGAATCGTCAGAACTTCATATGGATCACCAGACTATGTGGCACCCGCTCGTGCAGCCTAGCACCATACTACTGGCCTAAAGCACAGCCCTGAGAAATTCTACTACATCATCCATGCCGTGGGGTGAATTGAACCAATGTCCCCCAGTCGCATACTCCTTCCATTTCACATTCGCTCCGAACCCTCTTAATATCTCACACTGCTTCCTGCCCCAATCCACCAAGACCAATGGATCGTCAACACAATGTTCCAAAAGCATTGGCGTATTCTTGAGAACCTCATCGTGTGTGGGATAAGAGGGGACTTGAAGAGTCATGCGCATCTCATCAAGTGTGCGGCCAGCAAATGGGCAACGCCCGCTAAAACCAATAAAGGCGCCCAGCCGCTTGTCTTGGGATGGGATGTTGAGATTGAACAACGTGTGCACACTTGTTGCAGAGCCCATACTGATACCCATTAAAATGACTTTGTCCCATTTCCCACCCAAGTCACTTGCCTCCTTGGCCAGAATATCCCGGATCTTGGGCACGACCTCTCTAAGTCCTTCTGCCTGCAGATCCTCGTTTTCCGCAAAATTGCTCACGTTCCAGACATCAAACCACTGGTTCCACGCGACGTCCTGACTGGCACATTTTCTTGTGGGTGCTTGAGGAAATACCCATCGAAAAGAGGGAAAAGCGTCAGCAAGCGTGCGGCCTTGAGAGTCGCGTGAGTATTGGAGCGAGTTGCAGAAGTTGGCAGCGCTATCTCCGCGACCGTGCAGGAAGACAACAGTGTGGGAGTGTGTTTGGCCTCGGGATGGAGGCACTTTGATACTATTAAGAGGAAGAGAGTCCATCAGGCTGGTAATATAAAAGGTTGTTGATGAAGTGAATAATCGGGGGAATAATGGAGAGGAGGGAAGGCTTTATAATATTTGTTCAGGAAGGTAGGAAACTGGAGTGAGGGACGCCCCACTTTACTGCATACCAAGTGGGATCTTGCTGACTGTTGAACCGGGCATATACCGAAATATTAAGAAGGTCACTATTGAAACTGGCATGCCTAGTTTTTGGCTCTGTGGTCGGTTTGACACTTACCATGTAACATATACCCAACTTAGCTCTTTTAGCTATAGGTTGCACTTAAAAGAGATATCAATTATATTATGCTAAACTAGCAATACTCGCAACGTGGCCCCAGGGTCTATATACAGACTACAAACAGCAGGGCTTACAATGTGATTCTGGTACTATCGACGATGAACCTGCTGATGGGTTTGTGTTTCCATAGGTGAAGCTCCGTAATATCTCTGCTGACGGGTTTCTGTTTGCATAGGTGAAGGTCGATGATATCCCAGCTGATGGGGTTCCGGTCGCATAGGGCTAGCTCTATAGTTTTCCTGGCGCGCGTTTCTGGAGTCTGCCGCGGGAGTTTGGGAAAGCCAAGCATCGTCGTTAAAGACCATGGGGTTGCCCATGCGCGAGAGATAATTGTTGGCAGTGTAGAGAGCATGCAATTCAATGTTGTCTACAAGTCGCATTGTTAATATTGTAAGAGGCAGATTTGTAAAAGGAAAAAAGGAAAAAACTAACCAACATGCGCGGGCAGTCTAATTTGCCTGTTCTTATGGAGTTTATTTAAGGTCTCCTTAACCCATACTCGGCAGGTCTATTGTGACTCGCCTATAGGGAGATAATGTGGATCCATTCAAGGAACCTGGCTGGCGTAGTAATTTAAATACTTAACTGTTAGAGCTTCAGCAATCTAAGGCAGACCACCATAGTCTGGGATAAGGTAGGGTTCCTGACCTTGCGGGCTTTATAGTAGAGGTCAAAAGGTTTACGGTTCAAGTCTGTAGTATAAAAAAGATAACCTGCAGGGGGTTTTATATCTATAGCCTAGAGTCCCTAGTGCTACTATATATCAGGATAAAATGTATATTTATCTAGGAAACGGAGGCTTATATATTTATTTTTTCTTCTATTATGGCGGAGCTACTAAAGCATAAGATAGAGAGTGTAGGGTTTGCTTATTATTTTAAGATAGGTAGGTAAAATAAACTGCTTAGATTCAGGCTTTAAATGGTATTAGATTATAGTAATTGATAGTTATACAGAATATCGATATTTGGGGTTCCTATGAAGCTATATATAAGAAGAAGGGCGAGTTTTGTTATTAGAACAATAGTATCCTACACAAGGATGTAATCTCTTCCGTCTCTATTCAAAAATAGCCCGTGTGCCTTCTTACAGCTCTTCCATTTGTAAGTAGTAACTATATCCTTCGGCCCGAGAGAAATGTTTCAATTCCAAGCGCTGGCCACATTATTGGACCTCATACAGATCATGGCTCTATCATGGTTCTAGGCGCCTGTTATGGGTCGACCGGATGGGTAACGGGCGGCTATTGTGCGGTCAACTAATAGATTGATTAATTAGATTTTTGCCGCCCTTCCCCCACCCTTGCGTGCCTCCTCGGGCTAGAACGGTGGGGGGCCGTGACCGAGCTTGTTTTATGTCATATCACATTCGACTGTTTTTCCCAACAACAAAACATGGCATGACCCCATTCTTCTAAGACAATCCACGTTTTTTTCTATCGACTGATGTAGCAGTCATCATGAACCCGCCGCCGAACGGACCGGATGTTCACACGACACTCGATCTAGTCGACCGTGTCAACCTTGCCCATCCCGCCTCCGCTCTCTTACGCGCCTACATTCTGGAGGCCGTGCAACCTCAGGCAGCCGCAGATTATGTGCAGTACCGGCTAAGCGCCGACGGACATGCTGAAACGCTCGTTGCCGACTGGATTTATGTTATTGATTCAGGTCAGTATCTTCTCCACCTTCATCGACGCGTGTCGCTCATTATGCTTTAGTCACATCTGGCACGCAGCCGCGCGGTCCTTCGCCTGAAGAGATGAATTCCATTACAAAGCGAGACGGCAAAATTTGCTGCGTAACAGGTAAATCCGGTAGCCTTAGGGATCCTCTCATTGTTGTGCCGATTCTACCTGTGCCATCAGCGTGGCTCAAGGGCGAGGTCTGTTTTCTTTGTGTCCATCGTTCGTGCATGCGACCCCATCGCCTAACTTCAAGTCTAGCCGCGTATTATAGAACTCCTCGAAGCATTCTTTGGCCCCCAATACTTCGATTGGTGGCGTTTTCTTATTGGTCGCGCCGAGGTTTATTCTCCATATGACACTCACTGGCTGGTACGAAAGAGCGTGCACAAGGCCTTGCAGCACGGCAAAATCAACTTGAGAAGGAGTCCTTCATCCATGGTCGAGGTAAGAGACATGAATCATATAAACTGACAAAATAATTAATCAACTTGTTTAGTTTAGAGTTGAACAAATGTCTATTGATGACGACCAACCAATCGATGTCAACGGCGACTTTGCTCTGCTCGGCGACCATTCTCGGCAAGGAATTGAAAAGGCCGATGCACGACTTATCGGTTCACACGCCCGCTTCTGCAAAAGTATCCAGTTGGTCAACGTTGGCAGGACCATCGCGCCCGGTCTTTTCCCTGAGCCGAGAACTATCACAGACTCCCCTGCCCCCGGACAAAGTTTCCCAGTCCCCATGCTTTCTAGCAGCCTCGGTCTGGGACACGCATTCCTACGTCCGATGATCTTGTTATGGCGATTCTTCCCACCTACGGTCCGTATTTCGGCATACGAGCTATTGCAGAGGATGGGAAACTACTTTTACGGAAAAGACGGAAACGCGCAGGTTCAGAGGCTTCCTTTTGGATTATACCTCAAGTTCAATTCTGACTCAGACCTCCTGAGGAACGAGTATAATGCTCTCGAGGTTTTGGAACAGAAGACAAGTATTCCTGCGCCGCGAGCTCTCGATATTGTCTCCCGGGGTACTGGCGACAACGCTTCCAATTATCTCCTGATGAGTAGGGTCCAGGGGAAAACATTGGCGATATGCCAGGACTCGCTCTCTGACCAAGACTACGCCACTGTCTCCGCTCAGCTCAAGGATTGGGTCTCGCAGATGCGGGACATTCCTAAGCCGATCAGCTATAGCATGGCTATCTCCAATACCCTGGGCGAAGCCTGTCGCGACCCACGCATTCAAGGCTGGACCCCTATCGGGCCCTTTCCAGATGAAGCGTCGTTTAGCCAGCATCTACGCTTCTCAGATGAGCCCAGCCGCCGTGGGCACAAGATTGTCTTTACTCACGGAGACCTCAACCCTCGCAATATCATGGTGGAAAGGATTGGCAATTCTGCTGGACCCGGAGGATGGCGGCTAAGTGGCATTATAGACTGGGAAACAGCAGGATATTATCCTGACTATTGGGATTGTACCAAGAGCATGTTTGAGCGATTTCGGTGGCCGAGACGGCACAACGAGATGATGCGATGCGTGTTCAGCGAGTTTGGCGACTACACCGAGGAGCTGGATGTAGAGAGACGGGCTTGGGAGTCGGGGGACGGAGTTTAATGTGTTGAAACGTTAGGGCGCAACGGACGCGATGTAGTCTCCAGTGGTATCGCCCTGAACTCCGAACCTGGCTCGATTGACTGTCTTCGGTGGTACGGATACGTATCCATGCAAAATCGTTAACGATGTAGCTTTATATGAAGCATCTATGAAAGAATTTGGCTGGGTGCAGAGTCTGACGTAGCGAGCTGTGGAGACAAAATATGCAACCATAATAGTTATTTTGGTTTCTAATTAGCTGCCAAAGTCTTCAGGTTGCATTAGCAGCAATGCATGTATCCACTTTTCTTTTTTCAAAGATATATCAATTGGGGGGCCATACAACATGATTTGTCGGAATTGCAGATCAAAGCCCTATCCTAAAGTTATATCAGGTCTCAAAGACATGTGATAAATTCTACGCAGGGACTATGCGTTTGCTTAATCCCACACCGGTAGGCATGAAGTGTTGATATGCGAAGGTTCTCGGCAGCAGTAAAACTAGGATAATGGAAAACTATCCAACTAGCCTATTTATATAGAAAGCGTTAAACGCATTACCTATAAATAGACTGTTTTCTTTAAGATGTCTCTTAATATTTGTAAGTGATAGCAGCTGGTCCTAGAATAAGTCGGGTATTAATACCCGGTTGTAGCAATTTTGGAAGTTGTGATCCAGGGAGTTGTTATAAGCCGTGATAAATAAAGAAAATGGCAATTGTACATTCCTACATATGACGGTGGCATCTGCTGGAATAATGGTTTCTTGCACAGTCTATGCCTGATGCTACTAAGGTAACTGAACTAAGGATGATAAGGCTGCATAGCTGCTACTTACATATTCCGAGTGTCGATTACTGTCCGGAGCGTCACAGCCATAAGAGTCTCTGGCCATAAACATGATTAAAGCGAAAGACGTTATAGCTGTTTCACGGGCGAGACAGTTTGGTGTCTTGTTTATTCCGTTGGAGAAGTTGCCTAACTATAGTATTGCTTTTGTTGTGCGCGAATAAACTTTGCTTATTAGCTGAACTTGATGTGACTTCTTGGTATTGTTATACTGCTTAATGTATAAAGTATCTGACCAGAGACATCTTTCGCTCTGTGGGTATTGAAACCTCTGAAGGGCACTGAACAGGTTAACTGCTGACATTTCTATGCCTGCCATTATCCTCGATGGATCGGCAATCAAAAGGATCTCCCCAGATGTATGACAGCGCCTGATATCTGGGGCCAGTATCGAAATATTCAGTGCGCAATACACAGTGCAAGGGGGCGTTGTGGGATCCTGAGAGTAGATGTAATATTCGTATCTGGTGGTTCTGCAAATTGATTGGTGAGTATTCTAATGGATGGGGCGCATTATCAGTAGCCTATTGTGAATACTTTCTGTTAGTGACTGCTAGCAGGTTATGTCGATCCTGTATTTTTCGCCCTTGGCTTCGACTTTGAGGCATTGGAGCGATCGGGGAAAGAATTGTTGAAAAGTTTTGGTTTAACTGTATACGATACTGGAAGGGTGATGGAGCCTAAATATCTACCAGATTGAAACAGTGAGTGGCGGCTGTGCTTGTTAAGCCTTTGAACTCTGCCTTGTGACGCTGTGGCTAGATCGAAGTTAAAAACAGTAAAATCACAAGATAGAAAGTGAGAGATCTTAGGGAGTTGATGCCTCCATGAGAACCAACACCACGACACTCATAAACTTAATATCTGCACAAATTTACCAATAGATGCCCACATATTTGAGAGATCCCTATACGTTAATGGCTCAAACACCGAATCATAAGTCAGGCGGAGACTCATTCTGGAGATCATCTTACCTCAAAGCCTTGAGACATTGTACTTGGAACTCAAGATTGATCCGAACAGCAGACGAGAAGGGTCTTCGCCTTGCTGACCCTTTCTTTGCACAAGCAGCAGCTATTGCCAGCACCCTCCATTTGTACTGGACACGCACAAGCGATATTCAATTACAGGCTTCGCCTTTGAGAAACCTTGAACTTTGCCGAACCCTCGTCCGAGAAATGGCGTCATGTTGGCTGATTCGTAAGACAATTGTACGTTTGATCCTCCTCTGCTGGAGACGTATGTATGTAATTCCCTCCGTCTTGGCTGACGTATTTTTAGCAACATGCCCTGGATCAATTCATCGAATCCACTGATCGACCGCAAATGACAGCGGATCGGGCGTTATCTCCAGCAGTTGTCAGAACATCTCTTATCTGGGTCCTACTTGACATAGCAGCCCCTCAATTCCCGTACTATCGCGATCAAAGTCTTCAAGGGAGAGATATTTGGAGTGGTCATGCAGCTACAGAAGATGAGGATGGACTGCCGAGGTCCGAGATAAGTTCATCACCACATGATATGAGAGAGTCAACAGCTCAATACGCTTCTCCTCCGTCTTAGGTATCACAGAGAAGAGATCCGGGTATGACGGAACAGGAAGAGGAGGGAAATAATAAGGGTATTAATGATCACTTGAGCACGTATGATTTTGCACGGGGACCTTGGGAGAATTTGGGACCTATGAGGGAAAATTTCAGCATGAACATGGACTGGTGGGACATGAACCAATTTTGAACACTATGTACGGATAAGAAATTCCATATCGAGACTCAATGGCCGAGACCCTGATTCTGGACCGGATGATCGCTTCTGAATTCAATTAAAATACGGATATACAAGGAACTCATCCAATAAACAGACCCGGGAATGCGGCAATTGATACAAGGATTGTTTGTTCCGCAGTGTCCTTCCTGTTCCAGATTCTCAATAAGTAGTTCGCCAAGTCAATAGGATAAACTTTTCCAGTGTCTTCTTCAACGGCAGGTTTGTTTAATCCGAACTCCAACCAATCACGTCAAAGCTTGGCGAGTACAACCGAGTATCAGTTATAGAGGGTATTATACCCCGTCTCAAACTTGGCAGGGGCTTGTTATCGGGTGACAATCCCTGATTCGATTAGTTAAAACGTAAAAACTCCCTGATTAACGACAGATCGTTTCCCAATTCAGACATATCATCGGAGCACAGGCCAAATTTTATCATCGCCCCTTTACCAAAGCCTCGGTAATCACCTTTTCTTCTTAGTGCAAGGGGTCATTGGGAGTTTCTCGTCTAGGTAAGAACTGCCGTACCGTAATGGTTACAATTGCACCCACAGCCCGGAGGGGATAGTGCATGGCGTAATAGATAATAGACGTGGATTAAGATCAATTCTGGGATTCGAGAGTGTCATATAAAGTATCATTGCCCCGTAATCTGCCACAAGGGGGAGGATCTTGATCCTGACAAACTTTATCTCTGTTTTGACTGACTCGTGTCGAGTCCATTATGGCGACGACAATTGAGAATCGTGGGCCTGAGCTCATGGTGGTGAACATCACCTTTTTGGTTATTGCTTTTATTGTCTGTTGCTTGAGAGTTTATGTGAGATGTTTCATGGTTAAGGCGTTTAGAAAGGATGATTGGCTTATGATGTTGGCTATGGTATGTTGACCTTCCTCTTCAGTCTATCTTGGCGTTTCTAACAGTCTCAGTTGTTTTTCACTCTCTACGGCACGTTCTCGACTGTTGGTGTTACGTATGGAACTGGGCGACATCACATAGATCTCGACTTACACGGAATTCATTCGGCCATGATGGTAAGATATCTCAATCTGTAGCCCAACATTGCTAAAGACTTTTTAGTGCTGGTGGTTCTGTTTCCTTTGGTACTGCCTCGCCATGGTATCCTGCAAACTCTCGATCGGTTACTTCCTCCTCCAAGTCTCGAACAGCAAACCTCAACGATGGATTATTTACCTCGCCATGTTTTCGACCGCCCTATCCGGAATTATCTTTTTCTTTGTTACTATGTTCCAATGCCATCCGATTTCTTTCTTCTGGAATAAGGAACAAAATGGTACATGCATTGACGTTGGTGTTGTCATCGGCCTGGCAACTCTGTATAGCGTTTTTGCTGTCCTCTCCGACTTTGTCTTTGCCCTTCTTCCGGCTTTTATCATCTGGAACCTACAACTACATAAGAGGACCAAATATTCTTTAATTCCTCTTCTTGCTATGGGTTGCGTGTAAGTTGAACTTAAATCCATTGAGATGCCAATTGCTGACTGGATATAGTGCGAGCGCAGCTGTTATCGCTCGATTCCCATTCCTACCTTACTTCAGGAAACCTGATTTCCTCTGTAAGAACCCCGCTTCACACTCTTTTGGCAAGGAACTAACTATCCAACTAGGGAACACAACGGATATCGCCATCTGGTCGACAATTGAGCAAGGCCTGGCAATCACAGCCAGTAGCTTGGCAACACTACGCCCTCTTTTCAAGGCCATCGCGTTTAAACTCAACCTCACCAGCAAGCCTCACTCATTCGGTCCATCCGGATACAGATCGTCGACACGTACTCCAGGACCCGGAACCCCAGGGAACTTCTCTAGAAGTAAAGCTTACACTCTTACATCCGTTAACCGCCCCGAAGGTCCAAGTACTTTCCCCAAAGACTCCGAAGCTGGAATTAAGAGGGAGATAAAGTGGGAAGTTGCGGTTGAGATCTCGAGTACACCAACCAATGAGAGTGAGGAGCAGTTAAATTCTCCGGGCACTTGGAGGACAAAGCCTACTGCGTAAACAGGGGTGAAGGATCAGTAAATTACTAATAATATATCACTCATTTAGCATCATATCCAAATGCATTTAATTATTATCAAATAATAGCAACTCATGTTACTCGCCCAGCTAGAATCCATCAAGATGCACTTAGGCCATGTGGCTCAAATGGAAGGATCACCGAAATGATTGTCATGACAAGGAACAATGCAGCCGAGATGTACAACGGCGTTACAGTCGCAGTGTCAGCCGTTACCCTGATTACAGCAGATACAATGCCCATCACCCGATTTAAGAAAACACCAATCCTGTTACCTGTAGTTCGATGTGCAGAAGGGAATACCTCGGCGCTCTATGCATATAGGGTACCGTAGTAGAGATTAATACAGACAGCTAGTGGGTAGTTGTCAGCACCTCTTACAATAGCAGATAAATGTGTTCAACTTACAGATACAACTGCTGATAGCAAGGTTTTGAGCAGGAGTCTTGATGACCGTATAGTAGAAGAAGAAAATCCCTGTGATGGTGGTTCCAATGGCCCTGGCATACCGTCGACCGAGAAACTTTACTTCTGCAAGACCAGAGGGAATCAGTGGTCCGAAAATAGCGCAGATATTCGTGGTGGGTTAGTCACGCCAAGTTTCGGTAACAGTAGGTTTGTAGTCTGGAAGACGGGTGCTGATGAAAGATCTGAATTGATCGGTGTCTCGAACACTTGCGTTGTATTGGACTGAACGTACGGAAGATAAAGAAAAGCGGACATTCTAGACCGATCAATGTTCAATACAACGAAATAAGGGTTGTTGAAAGAGCCAGTTTCTTTGTTGAAAAGAGCCCCTTGACATGACATACGAGAATCTTTCCTAAGCCACCAACCGCCTGCTCGGTGGAATCTGTTCAGCCACATAACTGGAGACTCTCAACCGTCAGCGAACAAGACCGGAGATAAGTAGATGCGAGATTTTGGAGCATTGAGACAAGTTCATCTTTCTTTCCAAAAGTCACCAAAAATTTTGGAGTCTCGGGTAATCGAACGATCAGTATACATAGAGCAGACATAACACAGATCAATGCTCCGCCGGTGAACATTATAAGCCTCCATGACTTCTTGTTATGGAGAGTGCATGTCTCGGTCGCAGCAGTGACGTATGTCCACTCGGTTCGAGCTACGAGAGAAACAGTCAGCCACAATTTTAGAAAACTCTATCAAGAGGCAAAGACTTATTTGTTATTGTGGTAGCTTCAGCTATCAGAAAGTAGACTTACTCCAAAGTCCGCAATAAGTATCTAAAGTGTTATTGGATGATTTTTCTTGGGTTGATTCCGTGTTTCTCCAACATGACGAGCCCCGCACCGGAGTCGGATGCGGACCGACTCGGATTCTTCCCGTGTCTCAGTTGAGCCGACTTGCTTCCACGGAAACGGGTTTTCCTTCAAGAAGTTCTGACCATAGAGACTTCTGGAATCAGGCAGGACCTAGGTGTGCTGATTGGTCCGCTTACCTAAGGGACCGTTCCAGCGCTGTTTCTATATAAAGTGTTGGCACCTCCTCCTTCTGCTTAGAAATCAAAGCTGGTTTAACCCTATATTACTTTCTGTTTTGATGTGTGTACTACACCCTTGTTAGTCTAGAAACTTAATATGCTGAATGCGCAGATCAACTTCATTGTCATCCGACTCATCATGAGCAGACACAAGATGCCGTCAGGTAGCTTGTCTAAAGGGATCTCACGTACAAGAAGGCGAAACAAAAGTTGCTCAGCCATATTGTGCTATGTAGTTAGTAGATAGCTTCTTACTTTCTTGTGATTAACCTTCTCCTTTTACCGCATTAATTTCTCTATGGGTTATGTTAAATTGCTGTTGGTCTTCCTCATACAAGCTACTCAAACAGCCATTTTGCTTCCATCAACTGGCCTGCAGCTCTGGTCATGACGGCATTGCACTCCAAAGTCATGAAAAGTACACTCATCTGTACCGTAGTCCAGGGAAAGAGCCGTAGTTGAGCCGGTGGAATAGCCTACGTAGCTCTTTTTTTTAATAGCGGGAGAGTGTCATTTTAGTGTCAGTTCTCCAACCAAATTATCAAAAGGCTGCACGACAGAATGGAAGACGATGTCACTCCATCTTTCCAGAACAGCCACAAATCCATTTACGGATACGATCAGATCCCATTTAGTACAATTCTTGGAACTGTAGTAGCGCACTCATACATCATTTTCCTATTCTTGAAAATATCTCACCGCATGTTGGCTGACACGGCTCTTTTATGCCGTGCCGCTTCAGTTGAGGCCATTGAAATTGTCTCACCATGCAGCTCTTAGCCTCAAATATTTCAGCTGAATTCTAGATGGAGAACTACGTTGAACTTCTCAAATAGGTCATCGTGGAGAATTTGACTTTGGCGCCGTTGACCGAATCGTTGGGTCACGGATCATCGGCACACTAGTTAGTCTAACTTCACCCAATAGTAACCCTCAGAGCCATACTCTCACCCATTTGGTGACGTTGAGATTCAAGAAACAAGCTTTCATCACCGGGTTGCAACAACGGCTATACCCTGGATCGTTTTGAACTCTACTCGGGACATTCGGCTTCAACCAGCCTTCAGAGGCTTCAGGTACAGTATGAGCTAGCGAATGATTGCCCGGGGTCCCCCTGTTGGCGTCAGTGGCTCCCGAGGAAGACGTTTAGCGAAAGCTTCAACATTTAGGTACATGGAATTTATTCTACGGCATAGCAAGGCCATTCAAATAGATTTATGAGATCTGTTAAAGGCTGCTAAGAGTCCGTGTCTACAGGGAACAAAGAATATCGACAAACAGAAACGATTCGGGCTTTGTTAAGGTCAGACAGGGATATGGCTGGTGAAAATGTCTCCTATCGTCGAAATATAGGCGATAAGCTTCAATAGTCTCCCGTATATGCAACCCTTAGCGTTACAAGCTCGGACATCGGTTATCTAACCAGTGTTTGAACCCCGAACGGGTCTGGCAATAACATCACACATCAGAACGAGACCCATTTTGCTTATCCGGTTAACATAACGGTTGCCACCACTGACGACTTTATTTACCCCTCTAAATCAATGTCCTCGCTTTCGAATTGTGGATGCTATCACCAGATATGACGCAGATCGCCTATCTATCGGTTGAGTATGACGACGTATTGAGAGCTGTCAGATGTTGAGCCGCTTCGTGAGCTGGCCACTCGACGTCATGCTACTGCTTTAGACTTTTTTGAGTGTGTTGTTGGACCCCTTCAGGGTCCAACTGACGCAAGACCCTAGGATTACCCTAGAAGGAGTGATGAAAGTGAATCAACTCGTGAATGGCGTCAATCTCTGGTTCTGCAAACATGTGAATGATGAACATGTCTGACGTGACAGACGTCATTGAAGAATTTCAAGATAAAAAGGAGCAGCTCATCTCCTTTGAATAGCTTTTTTCTTCTCCAGACAAACATCAACTCAAGACACTTCAACACCAACGCAAGCAATCAAACCCTTAGCTCTTTACTTTATTGACCCTGATATCATCTTGTAAAACAAGCAAGCTCTATACCATTCAATATCTTAAATCTAAACCAGCAACAATGACTCAACTCACCAAGGTCCTCATCATCCTTGCCTTCACCAGCGCAACCCTCGGCGCTCCAGTCAAGAACCAGCCTCGCCAACTCGCCGGCGAAGGTGACTTCTTCGACTCGGTCTTCAGCGGCACCGACAACGGTGTTGGCTACGGCGGTGAGAACGCCGAAGACCACCTTGCTGAACTCCTCGGCGGCACTCCTTCCCAGGGCGGCGGCACTGGCGGAGCTCCTCCCCCTCCCCCTCCCAAAAAGATGATCAAGAGGGTTAAGCGACAGGCTGATAAGCTTGCCAACGGCGCTGCCGCCGACCTTGAGGCCCTTCATCAGGATGGGCCTGCGGGCATTGTTCAGAATGATGGAGATGCTGTTGATGGACAGCTCACCTCGGATGCGGCTACTCTTGGAGCCCAGATTGGGGGAGATGAGGAGGATGTTCTTGAACGCGCTGGCGATTTGGTCCCCGACAAGATGCCTACCACTCCCGGTGCACGCCGTGTTTAAACCTTTTCGACAACTCGACTGGGAGAAAAGTGTCTTGAGTCTATATGACGAGTTTGTCACTGAACAAAATACTACTAAGAGCGTTATGAAGCGATTAGCGAGCAAGATGAGCAAAGGATTACTAAATAAAAGCGACAAATAAAAAGCGAGGAGTAGGATAATTTTTAGTTAATGCCTTAATTAGTTAATTGTATTGTTATTATAAGATATTCTTCTTTGTCCATCCCAAGTGCCTTCCCTGATCTCGAACTATTGGTTGATATCATTGCACGCCTCTTACTGCACTCGAGACAAATCGAATACGATTGGCAGTGAATTTTATTGCCACGGCCTTGAGGGATCTACGGAACGTCCAGGTATCTATCTGAGGAGCCATTGATCAACTTCATGAAGCATTATCATTACTTTTATTGAGTGAAATACTTTAGCTGAGATGAAAAGATAGC
This sequence comes from Fusarium anguioides, assembly GCA_012977745.1. Taxonomy (NCBI): domain Eukaryota; kingdom Fungi; phylum Ascomycota; class Sordariomycetes; order Hypocreales; family Nectriaceae; genus Fusarium; species Fusarium anguioides. The sequence goes on along the minus strand of JAALXK010000099.1, from coordinate 83,575 downwards.
TAACAGAATTATATTACGCTGGAGGTCCGATGGTAGCACCCTAACCTGCTTCTGCTCTCCGCCTTCAGATGACTTTACTATCGCTAAGCTGGAAAAGAAGAGTGTCTAATATATAAAAGAGAAGTTGAATAGTGGGATATTTTCTATTTTAATCAAGTTTCTAGGTGTCTTTGTGGTGAAGTTGAAAGAGGGTTAGTAACCCAGAAGATTAAAGATATAATACTTATTTTTACAATAACAGCAATTAAGAAACTTTCTACTTTAAAATTGTTAAGACTACTTAATTTATTCTGACTGCTGAATATCTCTAGAAGTGTATTGGGGCTGAGACTGTGTGACATTATCTGATAATTCCCTGCTACCGCAAACCAATTCATATTATTATAGGATTTAAAGTAGTCGCAGGTGCCTAGGCTAATACCCTTAATTATCGGACTGTAGGCAGTAATATCAGTGTGAAGGTTAATGGTACAGTATGGAGTGGTGGTATTGCATTATTTATAAAGTGTATATAATTATAAGAAACTTTCTTAGGGGTTTTTCTCTCAAACTTATCCCATCTCTCTAATCGGCTATTCTTCTGTCTGAATCTGACGATGAAGCAGCCCACTCTGAGTCTGAACCCCCTGACATATACCCGACATGCGGATCAGTAGCATTTGTCCACAATTCCAGGAGTATTCCCAGGCTCGTGCCGATTGTCTCTGGATCAGGAGACCATAGGTCAGAAAGCCGAAGCAATTTCTCCATTTGGCCGTGGACCTGTCCCATACTTGGAGGCTTTGGACAACGACGAGTAGGTATTGAGGAGTCGTAAGTACTGTTTGCAGGAGGGACCTTGGGGCGAATCCCAATGGAAGAGTTTCCAGTCTTTGGTCCCCATGCTGGCCAAGTTCGTGGTGATATCACGCCACAGGGTGTTATGGTCAAAGTCATCCCAGGACGCCGGATTGATTCCCAACTTTCAGGGAAAATGAAGCTCCCATCGTCAGTTTTGAGACAGTATCTTCCTCTCTTATATTCTGTGCCATAATGGACATTGGCCAGGGAATTCTGCTGATCATTTCCTTTAGCATCTATAGTCAAACTAAGTTAGTAGTTACGGCGGATGTGATAAGACTATACACTTACCTGGACTCTTCTGCATGAGGCATATGGGATTTTATGGTTTCTACCCGTGGTTGAATCAATGACTTGTATCGGGGCTACTTCATCCCCAAGTCGGAAGAAAAGAGAAATCGAAACTCCAGCTTGAAAAACAATCCCGGAATTTTCGCCCGCAGGATGCTGGAATTGGGGGTTGGTAATTGACATTGCAATCCAAGATTGTTCTCTAGAGTTCGATTGCTTGGCAGTATCGATAACCTCATCTATTCGTTGACGTACATGCTGATCAAGGGAGGCATATTGCTCGAGGAGTCCTGGGCGCTTTCTGAACTTGAACTTTGGGGTCAGTCGTGAAAGCGCAGACCTGATTTGTTTGTCGTCTAGCTCAAGCTTTTTTAAAGTCCTCTTTGTGACGCCATCGAAGTACATGGTAGTGTCAGTTTGCCAAACCTCAAGGTCTTGGTCCTTCCATTCATCGTTGGATCCTGGTGAGAGGATCTGCTTGAGCCAGTCTCTGGCAGCACCAAGAAGATTTGTTCCATCTTCTCTTGTAGACTTATGGCTGGTCTGCGTGTCTTTGCTGGTAGTCTTGGCGACGTCACTGGGTGATGCTTCAGTATCCTTGGGTGATTCCAATGTTGCGACTTGGACAGACAGAGTGGAGTCCACTAGTTTTGTGTCTTGAATTTTTATTTCAGGGTTATCAGACGTATCAGGCGCCACAGTAGTTGGTGCACTGCAAAGTCGGTATTGTGTTAGCTCAAGTTAAAGTTATCGACACTTGAAAAAATGACAGTTTGTTTCTTTTTTCAAACAAATCAAGAAAGTATAAAGATCCTACCTAAGCGTAGTGCAAGTGCTTTTGGCATCCTCTTGAGAGGTTTCGACAGTAGGTGCTGGTAGAGGTTTTATACTCCAATCGGCCTGCTTTTTGGCCAAGTATCTGTAGTGGCTGGCTCGTCGGTCGGCTGTCTGTCGAGCGAGCATGCGCAATGTAAACTCTGTGTCTAGACAGCCTGGGACACGAGTTGGAGTCCTGATGAAATTAAGGGGTTAGGAAAGTCAAATTGAGCAACAAAAATGCTGTAGACTTGCCGTATCTGGTGCTGTGCAACTTTCCCCACAAGATACCGTAGCATAAGCTCAAGCCTGACTTGCATCATCAAATGCTGAAAGTAGTTGAACTGAACCTCCAGTGGTTTCCAAGCCTGAAAAGACCAGACGACCGTCGGGGAAATCGTAGCTAGATATTCTCCCGCTTGCTCCAAAGAAATCTCTGTCATCTCTCCATCCCCCATAATATTCTCTGTTTGCCTAATCAACAAGATCAGAATACCGGTGTATATCTTCTCACACCTGGCTGTCAAGCCGATAATGTCCTCCAAGCATAGCTTTTTGAAGACATCTTCGCTAACTTGAACCAACTCATCGATCTTTCCTAGGGTCAAAGAAGTGGAACTGATCAATGGGATCAGCTTGAGAAGCATTTTACGGCGTCCTCCCCATCCAGTCTCAGACTGTAGCTCTAGTGCTTTTGCAAGACCGAGACCTAGTTTGGAAACGGATCCAATATCTTTGAGGGCCATGGTTAGAGAACAATTCAGTCGCGGATAGGAAAGTGAGGAAAATAAAATTAACAGCTCCAATCTCTCTTTTGTCCCTTTTGTAAGATTTGGTAGCACCATTGAAGAGTCGTCTCTACCCCGCAGATCGTACAGCCAACTGTACCAATCATGAGGTTGTTTCTCGGACTTCTGTCTTGCGTTGGTTCTATACTTTAAGTAGGTATTGTATGACATGCCGTACATAAGCCACCTGTTTCACGATTGGTGTCCACGTCACCGGTCTGCTGCAGCAATACACATTTGGACATACAGCATGGCGTTATTCGCAGGCCTGCTTTTCTCCACCGTTTTGTAGACCAAAGTGAAACAGTTGAAAGGCTCTAAGGTCTGAGCTGTCCTCCAGATTCTTGTTCGCATCGGATAGCAACGAAATCTTGGTTTACATATTCAAGTCGACGAGTTAAACTGCTTTGTATCATTCTATTTTCACTGTTGCCGAGGACCTCCGCACACCGATATTCCTCGAGACTCTGTCACACATCTCCAAGACATCATACAACTCGATGATAAGGCTCTCGGCCTCGGCGAATCATGTCGCGTGGCCCCCAATCCATACATATTGGGAGAGAAAGAAGTGCGCAGATGGATTGTGACTGATGCAACCCAAAGACTTCAGCTACCAATTAGAAACCAAAAGAACTTATTATGGCTGCACGTTCGGTCTCCTAAGCTCGCCACGTCAGAATACGTACACAGCCAGACCTTTTCATGCAGGCTAACACGGTTGAACACGTTTGCATATATACGTAAATGAATGAGAGATGTCTACAGCGATCACCTTGAGGTCTTAGCTACGAATGCTAGACTTGCATATGAGTAAAGGGCTTACTTGGTGTTTACAGTGTTTACTGGCGGCTAGGTCGCGAAGAATCTCGGGATAGACAGAAACCACGCCGGTTTGAGGATTTACAATGCTGGCCTGATTCAACACTATTAGCTATGACACTCACTCATCATATACGATAGAGAAAGTTTTATTTGTTTTCTGTATCTCAGTATTATGTATTGCATAGTTCCCTGGCCTTATATATAGGTATAACCAGCTATAGCTTTCCAAGTTATATAAAATAACGGGCATACTCAGGAAGTTCCATAATTTGCGAAATACCCTTGGCTCTTGATACAATTTGATAGAGACATGTCCCTGTCCTTGCCCTTTGGTGATACGCGAACTCCCCAACCCCGATAGCTGTCATTACAGATGATCTCTTCTTCCCGTCAGCTATGTTCCCTCCCCGTGGAACTACCTCGTCCATCACCTGCTCCACTGCCCAGCAGGTACTCAGTGATCTAATGTCAGGACGGGGCAAAGTCCCTGGAGTTGACGCTTCTAGCAGCGGAGAACTTTGCATTGCTTCAAATCGGTTGAAGAAGGTTGAAAAGAAACATGAGGTTGGCCGATTGCAACGCTGCGTTTCTTGAATTGGTCAATGGCCACCAGGCGCGTGCGTTTTGCTATGTCAAGCATGTTCGGTAGCTATCAAGATGAATTTTCTAATTAATTAAATAAGATTCTAACCCCTTTATAGACCCCCATTCTTCTTATTCCCAAGTTAGCTATATAGCCTTTATTTCATTCCTTCGGAATTAATTTTGTTATTTCCATAACCTTCTCTAATTTCTTGTGAAAACTTTCCCAAGCTTCATTGAATATCGGCTATTGCCCATAGTCTTCAATTTCCACACAATCACTGGTCTAAAGCCAGCGCTTACCATTGGTAATGCCAGGCATTAGTTAATAGCCGCGGAGGGACTAGCCCCTTCAATGTCATAGTCGGGCGTTAGTCTTCACCTTGGTAGCATGTTGTTGCGCGAACTCGAGCAATCAACTGCGTGTCAGCATTCAATAATGGCGGTCTGGGATGAATCATTCGGATTTTGGCTGTTGCCATTGGGCGTTTCTTTTTTAGTGACCCGTTTCATTATCAGACTGCTGCCCTGCTAACTGCATGTCAGCATTTTATCTCATTTAGTCCCCTGAAGAATGTTACTGTAGCATTCGGGTTTTCGCCTTTGCTATTGGGTTTCCTCTTTGAGTGCCCCGCCCTTCAACAGATTTCTTCTAAGAAAGAGCTACAACAAATTGCGGTGCAGGGCCTGAGATGCTTAATGATGATAGAATACCGATAATTTTCGGATGCTACTCTACGAGTCCAGGTAAACTACCTCCATTTTGGTCTGGGCTGTTCTTTCTAGCCATGCGTCTCCATTGCCTTTGTCAGCTTACTACGCATGGGTTAAGTAACTTTTGGCAAGATGTGGATCATCAGTGGTCAGGCCCTTCTGAAAACACAATGTTAAGTCCCTACTCTACTCTTGGCAATTTCTGTCGTAGGGCCAGAATTATATGCTTGGCTAATTACCTTCCTACCCAGTCAGTTACATTCACGGTACCAACAGTGTAATTAACCCAATTGGATGTTAGTATCTTACTAAGCCTATAATATACATCCCTGACCTAGTTCTTTGCCTAGCTTGGGGTATCGACCTACCTACCCAAAAAAGGACTGCTTTATGTTCTCACATAATATCTAAGTCCCCATAGCATATTGGACCCACATCTCACCTGGCTCGCGGTTGATAATGACTCTGGCTTTGCAGAAAATATATATACGCTATCAACCCCCCTTAACTTGGACACTACAGCAAGCTCAAGTATCTCTCAGTTTAAAACACCTGCTTCTTTACCTTTCAGACTTTATCCAACTCTCTATTCTGCACTCCTCCTAGCCAAGATGCACCTCTCACCCATCCTCGTCTCTGTCCTTTTCTCCTCCTCGGCTCTGGGGCTCGCCATGCCCCGAGCCGACGACTCCAAGCACGTGAAAAGCTTCAGTGTTCCTGGTACCTCCCCTGAGAAAGGCTTCACCATCCCTATGGATATCCCCAACGGTGTGTATCGGGTTACCATCGACTCGGATGGAATCGCACATCATGAAAAGGTGGAAGTCTCCGCAGACGGTGCCTTGCCATCCAAAGACGACGCCAATTGGTCTGCCTTGGACAAGCGCCAGAGCTGGCAGCTCACCTGTGCAGGGTATTCAATGGACAGAACGGCTACCGACATCACTGTTAGGCAAATGAAGTTATCATGCGGCAGTGGTCGCTCTGTCGCCCGAGGCGTTCACTACTACGCCTACTGGGATAACCAGGTAACCTACTTTTGCAACAATACCTCCCGAAGCTACACTTGCACCGAGACGATCATCCGCCAGCAGATTCAGGAATCACTTAGCCAACGGTGTGGTGCTTACAGGGCAGGCTGGTCAACTTGGGGAACCGGAGAAGGCCCCGTCAGTACGGGTTCTGAGAACATGAACAACAATAAGTACTTTTGCGGCTCGAACCATTAAAAGTAAAGGATTAGTTAAGGAGTGTGGAAAATGACAAAAATATGGAACTATTCAATGGCATCTGTAGAATACGCTAGTCCCCATATGTTATAATAGCTATCAATCACACTCTAGCTCAATCCCCTCCACCAGAAGTCTGCCCCATTTGACCGCTCTTCGCACAGACATGAAGAATACCAGACCCGCAGTTTCTGTCTTTTTCTTTATTTACATTTTTGCCTTTCACCAGGCTACCTACCTCTGTAAAATGAGGTCGATACTTAACTATCTCTTCTACTCCCACCGCGTCATTATGAACCGGCCACGGCCGAGCTCGAACACTAGAGGAGAGATGGCCTCATGGACCCCCTGATGGTCGCCGGGCACCCAAAGGCTATATCGTATCCAACAATCGCATCTTCAACGACCATAGGGGCAATCTGGCTTCGATGTCATGGGAGAGCATGGACTTGAAATGTCCCCTGCCTCCGCTTACCTCCTGGGTCTTCTATATGGTCCATCCAAACGTGCCGCGTAATTTTGATGGCTGTGCAGTTCATGATGGATTGACCAGGGATTCAGATCTTGGCCGGGGTGATAGCCTTAGCTACGAGTATTTCTTTCTGCCCGGTGCTACTGCAGAGGAATGTGTACCACATTTCTGTAGTTAATTATAGGCTCGTGGTACCATGTGGTGTCAGATCCACAAGGTAAAGAGAGCTATGAAAGAGAGGAAGCAGGAGAGTGGTCAAGAAGAAGACAAGCATCCCAGCGCAGGTTCCGGCCCTCAAGAGTGCGAGGAAGACTGTAATGAAGACCAAGACATCACTGGCAGTGGTCAACTTCCTGGCTTGGTCTGGCCAAAGTCGGATCGCAAGTTATAGTACCGTGGCTATTTCTTAATGTACACTGATGCAGAAATCGAGACCATGGGGTCCGATGGTGAAGCGCGTCATGTTTACCTTGTGGAATTTGACCCTATTCCTAGGACTGGGGATTTGACGAATAGCATACTGTAAACTATACAGAATCATTCCTTCAACTCATGTTGCCTTTCAGTAATGTGTAATCACGGATTTAGTTAGTCTTTGTAGGTACCAGCTAATTGTATTACTGAGACACAGTAAAGATATCTTACAGGTTGTACTCAGCAGTTATGTTGGAGGAAACAGTGTGGTCAAACGTGTCCAGAATTATGAAAAGGTTAATCGTGTGCTAAACTGCAAATTACTATCGTATGCTAGTTAAATCAGGCCGTAATTTCATAACACATATCCGTATGCTAATTACATCTTTCCAGCATCAGACTTAAAGTACTGGCTAATATCATTATCCTCACCACACTTCTGACACTTGTGAATAACAGGCTTGTTCAGGCCGGGAGCGACTGCGCCAGTGATGGGCTTGTGCTCACGCTCAAGCTGACGCTCGGTCTGGGGCTCAGTCCTGGTTAGATCATCCTTCTTCTCAAAAGGTCTCTCCTCATCATTGTTTCGGGTCATAGCTGCGCGAGCCCCAGCGGTGGCGGCACCGAGACCAGCTGCACCAGCTGCTGCGGAACCGTAGTGATGATCTTTCTTCTGAGAGAGATCGCCCTGAGCGGGCTGAGCCGAGCGGTTGGTGTCGAGATCGTCTTCGACTCTAACACCAGAGGGGGTACCGGAGGCGAGAGTGTTGTACTTTCCAGCGTTGGCATTCTCAGCCAGTGTAGGATGGTGAGTACCGTGAGATTGGCTCTGAGAACCAAAAGGCTCAGTCTGAGAGCTGTTGAAGCCAGAAGTCGAAGTACCCATAGGAGCTCCAGTACCAGTAGTTTGGGGATGAGTTCCCATTGAGCTATCGTTGCTCAGGTAGCGATCATCTTGTCGCTTGTTGGCCTCGTGGGATGCAAGGCCAGCTGCGCCGAGACCGGCAGCAGTACCGGCAGCAAGGCCAGTACCTCGGTGAGAATCCTGAGGATGAGACTGAGAAGTTGGGTTCATGGTAGAAGACTGGGTAGGCTGAGCAGTCTGGGTAGGATAAGCTCCCTGTGACTCAAGGCCACGGCTAGACTCAAGACCAGAGTGCCCAGGCTGGCGCTCCTCGCCATGATGTCCCGCAAGAGCACCTGCTGAAAGGCCGGTGGCAGTACCAGCAGCCAATCCAGCGCCTCGGTGAGAGTGAGGCTCTTGTTGGTGCTGCAGAGTAGGGTCACGAGTAGCGCTCTGCAAAGGCTGCTGAGCAGGCTGGTTCTCAAAGCCACGGTTGGACTCGATACCTCGGGACTCGGGATGCTGCTCGGAGCGGTGATCATGAGCGTGAGAGGCCAGAGCTCCGGCACCAAGACCAGCGGCGGTACCAGCGGCAAGGTCGCGGCCGCGGTGGGAGTCTTGTTGTTGACCGGCGGGATCCTTGTGAGAGAAGTTGGCGGGCTGGTCACGTTGAGCGAAAGTACCCTGGTTGTCGAGAGCTGAGGGCTGAGTAGAGCTAGAGTGGTGGCCGGCCCGGGGAGGGAGTGCTCCAGCGCATAGACCAGTAGCAGCACCCCTAGAAAGGTCACCTTGAGAAGGTTGTTGCTGAAGGTTTGCTGGGTTGATAGCAGATGTGCCGGTAGGATCAACGCGCTGGGCATCGTAACCAGAAGGCTGAGCAGTTCGCTCATCGCGGTGTCCGTGGTGGCTAGCCAAAGCTCCAGCTCCTAGACCAGCAGCGGCGCCAGTGGCAAGCCCAGCACCTCGGTGAGAATCATGCTCGTAGGGCTGCTGAGTAGTACTAGCAGTAGGCTGCTGGCTATAATCCCGAGTAGAGTCAAGTCCAGAAGCAGGATACTGAGTACCGTGTTGAGTCGTAGGTTGTTGAGTCATGGGCTGGTGAGTAGTATCACGCTGAGTCTGGTCATCATGTCGATCCCTGGTAGCAGCGTACGCACCAGCGCCAGCAGCGCCAGCTCCAGCGGCTGCTAGAGGAGCCTTGGAGTGATGGTGCTTCTCCTTCTCAGCGTCCTGCTCAGCCTTAGCCTCTTCCTGAGACTTATCCTTACGGTGGAAGAGAGCGCCAAGCTTGCTCTCGCCCTTCTCCTTGGGTTCCTTGGCGTGCTTGTCCTCCTTCTCGTGGTGGTGAGTCTCCTTCTCCTTATGATCCTTTCCGAGAAGAGGGAAAGATCGGCCCTTGTGCTCCTCGTGGGGCTTGTCGGTGGTTTGCTCAGCTCTGGTCTGATCATCATGGTGTCGCTTGTTAAGCTCATGAGCTCCAAGAGCACCGGCGCCGAGAGCGCCAGCGCCAGCAGCACCCTCCTTCAAGTGAGAGTCACGGTTGGGATCCTCTTGAGCAGATCGCTGAGAGTCATGGGGGTTGGTAGACGATTTCTTGTGATCATCACCGCGTTGATGGAGGAATGTGCCGCTCTCGAGAGTACCAGCAGTTCGGGTTGGCTCAGTCGCGCCGGAGTGAACAGCTCGGTGACGTTCAGCTTCGTCTTCGGGGCTACCGTGGCCGATGACACTGTTGTGAACACCTCCGCTGGGGAGATCTCCCCAGTAGGGGTGCTCCTGGGAAGATGGCGCAGTAGCTCCAGTAGTACCCTCTCGACCTGCGAGGTTGGATGTCTCTCCCAGACCACCAGCAGTAGCTGCGCCTGTAGTTTGGTCAAGAGGATCGTGGCGTCGCTCGGACATGGGGTCTTGGGAAGTTTTGCCCAAGCCGGTAGCGCCAATAGCACCAGTATCTGTAGTTCTATCGAGGGGATCGTTGCGTCGCTCAGACATGGGGTCTTGGGAGGTCTTTCCCAAACCACCAGCAGCAGTGGTATCGGTAGTTCGGTCAAGAGGATCGTTGCGTCGCTCGGAGATAGGGTCTTGAGTAGGCTTGTAGGAAATGGGGTCGTTGGACTCGGTCAGACCAACACCAGAATCCTTGTGCGCATGGCCACGAGGGTCTTCAGCCTTGTGAAGCTTGTTGTGTTCATAACCCTTGGAGTAACCTTCAGTGGTTTGGCTAGGCTCCATCTCTTCTGTAGGGAAAGATCCAGGAGGGTGCTGGGTAGAGGTGGTGTCTTCCTTGGAGCTCTTGTCTCCAGAGAGCAAGTCCTTGACCTTGGCGCTAAGACTGCTCATAGTGAATGTCGTTTAGGTGTAATGGGGAAATGGGTATCAAAAAGAAGATCGCTTGATAATGTTGTGTTGAATTGTTGTAGTGATAGTAGTCTGGTGTTTCTTATGATCAATTGTCAACGCCATGTCTTCTTCATATATTAGTTCTCCAAACTCCTCACGCAGGTTGAGGCCAGCTACGTCGTCGACATCATTATGACCGCCACGGGAACTAACAGATCGTGTGGGGTGGTGCTAAATCTGCGATTGTCCCAGCTTTGGAGCAGTACATCCCTGTCAAGCTTACCAGTCTAGGCCAAGCCTTGACGCCAACTCCGTCATCCACATGCCTAGTCTTTCCGCAAACAAGCTCACAGCAGCTGCAGCTCAGTCTGAGTGAGTATTCTCGATCATAATTGCGCATCATATGATTTTCGCTGGGATTACGTCGGTCTTACTTATTTCCCTGGTCGAAACCATCAGCCGCATGCGCTATATTAACCGGAGTTGCATCATTTTCAGCTGAATTGGGCATGTGCCTAGATTGAGTGGCTGGAGCTGCCCAGCTTTCCGGTCAGTGAAAACAAGATTGCAGTTTATTTTGTGCCAAACTACTGGGAAATCGGTGTGTCGTATTTACCTTTGAGCCAGTCGCGACATGATGATTGAACTCTAAGCCATGCGAGATCCTGCAAGACGGAAGCTTATGCTTGCTAAACTTGCTTACTGTAGTATTTTGCAAACGCTATGATATATATCGTGCAAAAGTTCTGCGTTCACCGCTTGTTTTTGGAGACTATATACCTGTTTATGTTAAATAACTACCTGAGTTTATAGTCTTGGTCTAACCTGTCTGTCTATTGTAGAATTGAATCATCTCGATCCTTGTTCGAGACATGCCTACCCTAGAAGACTAATATTCAGAATCAATCGAGGCCTCTACAACTATCAACGGTCAATTAATGGATGTACTACATAAGAAATACATCTTTAATAATTACCGATTAGCATTCTGTGAAACATAACACCTATTTCGCACTGTCGTAGAGTCATGTCGTGTACTCTGTATTGTTGCGATCCAAGAGCTTGACCCACGATAGCTTCTGAAGCAGTTCCTATTGGTCCGAGCTTGTCGAATAACAGAAGATATAAGTCCAGGAAGCCCTGTATACTATACTGAGCCACAGATAACACTATTCCATCTTATCTTCCTGATCCTCTCTCCACACGTGTTCAACGTCTGATCTGATAATCTCTAAAAGTCTTGACGTCACTTTTCATGCCTACGTGCTTCAGCCTCACCTAACGCCTCGCCTACTCTCCCTTCAACACCCATGATTCGCTCGTCTATTTTCAGGCTCACCAGCCACAACTGTCATCAGGTATCACCATTCTAAACCCGAAACATCCGCTTAACTAGACCTATTGGGATCCAAATGCTCCGATCATGGTGTAGGACAAAAAACTGATTGCATCAAACAAACCTCATGCTTCATCATCATATATGTCATGTTATTACTGTTGGTCCAATCGTTTTGAGGGCTGTGTAGCTGATCATCATCTTGTGGAACGAGCTACGCGCGGCCAGCGTTTCTTTTTATAGTAACCTGGTAATACGAGATACCCTAACTAAATCAATATTCTCCGCATGTCAGGCAACAAAGAAAAACATGAGCTTTTCAACAAACGAACATTTCCAGATGCTGCCCTCCTCTTTCGTTGACGCGACCTAGCTAAAACATTCGCTATTATCTTAATTGCTTTATTCTTTTTAATATTTACCATGCGACTCCTTTCTCTAGCTCCGTTCTTCGCCTTGCCCGCGTTGCTGGTCGCACGTGAGACGAATGACGTACAACCTGATCCGTCTCACTACGATCCACCGAGCGTGATACACCACGGGTTCGATGCCCACGATGCAGACAAGTTGAAAGAAGACCCTTGGGAGCAGGGGCCATTAGTCAAACGTTGGCGACAATGGGTTCGACGGCAAGACGATGACAAGACGACGGATGACAACAACAAAACGGACGACGATAAAAAGACAGATGCAAAGTCTGACGATCCAAAATCAACCGATGACAAACCCACTACAGAGGATAAACCTACTACAGAGGATAAACCGACAACAGAAGATAAGCCTACAACGGAAGACAAACCGACAAGCACTGAAGCTTCCACGACCACAGAGCCAACCCAACCATCGCCTACCCAAGAATCCTCAACAGTAGAGTCTACTACATCCACCGATTCAATCTCTATCTCGAGCACCAGTATGACCACCACAAAAGCAGGAGCATCATGCTACAGCACAACCGTCTCAACAAGCGTAGTGTGCCACATAACAACAGACGGTCAGACAAAAAGCCATTCCTGCATTACAAACCGCATGACTTCCAGCACATGCTCACCCGGTCTCTTCTGCACGATCCATCCCGAATCAGGTGCTACAGTCTGTATGAAACAGCATAATGATATTGGCACCGAGGGAATTGTTGTAGCTGCGTTTTTTGGAGCTGCTATTGCAGGGTGTTTTGCTGTTTTGGTGGGAATGTGTTTGAAGGATAAGAGACAGCGGAAGAAATTTGAGACTTTGCAGAGGGTTAGAACTTTGAGGACAGCGAAGAGGGAACAGCAGGCTCTTATGGCTGGTGCGACTTGAGGAATTGTTATAGCGAGTTTGGCGAGTTTGGCGAGTTTGTATTGCGTGTTATGACTTTGAGTTATCTATCGAGTTCTTGTGTCGTTGCATTCGGGTAAGAGTTACAGACAATATCTCTGGATGAATTGGATTGAACCAACAGTATCCAGTCTCAGCATGCTGTTTCTATTATTTTTGATCGGATTTGCCCTGTATGCAGACTTGATGATACATAGTGCTAGGGCTTATAACAATATTGTACTGTTAAGAGACTCATGTGCTTAAACTGGAGACTGACATGGTGGGGAGTAACAAGGGAATCATAAGAGCGGGGTAGAATGACCTCTTAACTTTCGCAGCTTTCTTTATACCTCTGTTGGCTAACAAATATCTTTACTTTATTCTCTAAATAGCTATTGACCTTCCTGTGCCTTATTTACTTATGCAGTTTCTGCATATACAGTCAGGATGTCCTTAAATGTACATGGAATCTGTTCTGTTTGTAGAGCAATGTTTACTGGGGATATACCTAAATATTCTGATAGTGAGTCTATCCCAAGGCCTTCTTGCTGAATAAAAGTTCTGACTTGCAATGAAGTTATTCCGGAGGATGGTACACCACCACGCACAACTCGCACCCGCCAGCAAAGCTGTGAAGAATTTCAAGCTGCTGTAAAACTTGGATGCTATATATGTGGATGGATTGCCTACAAAATGGGACATGAATCGCTTTGCAACAAACCTCATACCATGGAATTCGTGTATGAGAAGGGTCTTGACAAACCTTGGAGTATCGATAAGCCTTGGACTAAAGATCCTGACTCTATAAGGGTCTCTGATGAAGAGCACTTGTTTATTTATTTTAGTCTTATACCAGCACCGGAATTCAGTAAGTTACATTCTAAGATTAGAGATTTCAAGGCAAAGCTAACAACGATAGATCTCACAGCTAGTATTACTGTCGATCTTCCCTCCGGCGTATTTGAGCCTGGTCATCCAGCCTTAGCAAGTCAAGTCAGCAACTGGATTCATCACTGCCAAGCAAATCATCATAATTGTAACACGGCCGGATCAACATTTCGACCGACAAGATTGGTTCAGATAATCGATGATGAGCGAGCAAAACTTGTTCTGTCTGATAAAATCCTATCAGCCGTTCCCTTGAAATACACTACCCTCTCACATTGCTGGGGGAACGCCAAAACCTTGAAGTTAGTTGAAAGTAACCTAGAGGAACTTTGCAACGGCTTCTTGATTGAATCTCTGCCTCAAACATACAGAGACGCTATTTCAGTTTGCATCCAGCTCCAGTATGAGTTCATTTGGATAGACTCACTCTGCATTATCCAGGATTCCCAAAAAGACTGGCAAACCGAGGCAATCACGATGGGCTCGGTCTACGGGAATTGTTATCTGAATATATGTGCAGCGAGCGCCTCTGATAGCTCACAGCCCAGCTTCGCCAAAAGGGACTGCAACTTAATACGGCCAGTAGACATCACCTGCCAGTGGGGAGGGAAGCCTGAGAGTCTAGTGCGTGTAGTATGCGAGCAGATGTTTATGGAGGATATGCTGTTCTCACCCCTACGCGATCGGGCCTGGGTATTTCAAGAATGGTACCTCTCGCCAAGGTCCCTTATACTGGGCAGTATGCAATTTTGGTGGCATTGTCGTGAGAGGCTGGCTTGCGAGACTCTTGCTGATGGTCTCCGTCATAGCGACGCATTGATAGGTGCGCGTTGGCTTGATCATGCCAAAGCCATGAAAGGGTCTGGGCAGATTAAGGATTGTAATTCTTACCAGGTGCAATGCGCCTGGGCAAGCCAAACAACTCTGTATGCCGACACATCACTTACAGTTGAGCAAGACCGGACCGTGGCTTTCGCTGGAATCGTTCAAGAGTTTCAAATATCGCATACTATCACGGATAAATATGTGGCGGGCTTTTGGAGGTCTCATCTACCAAGATCACTCAGTTGGATCAAGGTACTGCGGAGGAATACTCGATCGCTGGGGTATAAAGCTCCGTCTTGGAGCTGGCTCTCAGTAGATGGGCCATTTGTAATGGAAATGCATGATGAAGAGGATGATACAGAAAGTGCTTCAATCGAGGAAATCTTTCTGCACTACGTCGACAACTCACATGACATGGGTTTATTACGAGGAGGGGCTCTTCATTTGCGTGGTCATCTCATTGGACCTGCTAAGATTAATGCAGATGGAACTTTGAGTCAAGAGAGTCTGCTGTTAGTCAATCCTGATGACACCAAGACTGGGGCCGAACCTACCTGCGATATCCGCTTGGATGAACAGGACGCTGAAATTGCTGATGTAGTGTCTTTTCTTGACAGCCCCGAGCCTGATCTATTTCGTGAAGGGCTTGTAGAAGGGGCGACAAGGCGCTATGAGCTTTTGAAAGAGGCTCAGGGTTCATTCTTCTATTTGGAAACATCCCGAACCCAAAAGGGGACGTTTGGTATAGTCCTATACCAGCCGTTTTCAGAGCATAATGTTTTTAACCGTGTAGGTGCTTACAAACTCGACTATCATGATTATTTCGGCGGGTTACAATATCAGGAGGCATTAGAGATACGATATCCAGCCCAGTTAGCTATAATTATTTGAGTCTAATCTCAATAGTCTCGGCAGTTTCCATATTAGATACCTAGCTCTTAAAAGGCTCTGATCTATGCTGGTTGCAATGAAGACCCTTTTAGCAGCAAAGTTGAACGGAATTCCGTGCGGAAAGGGGAGGTGATTGGTAGAGAGAATTCCTCACAGCTTGATTGTCAGGACTGGGAAATAGGTCGCATAAATAATCTAGTGCTTATCATTGATCGTCTTCTTCTAAGGTAATTCTTGCGGAGATTATGCGTTGCAAAATCGAAGGTCGAGAACTCTGCAACTACTCGTTGATGCAGTGTCTTCTCTGGCTGCCCTTGAATGGTTACTGACCGGTTCGTCGGACTCTGCGGCGGATTGGGTTACCATGGGAGGGTATGAAGAAGGAAGATATCTAACAAACTATTTGAGAAATAATATTATAGGTTACTGTATAGATTTTAATACCCTCGGGGAAAGGTATAAAATGCCCAACTGATCCCTTCAAATCCAGCGCTCTCATGATTACCATCAAACAACAACATATCCAACCCATTTAATCAGCAACTTAATCAACCTTAATCATGAAGCTCGTTACAACCAGATTTGCCATTGCTTCTGCCATTGCCTTGGTCTCAGCTGTCCCAGACATGATTGATGAGCAGGTGTCCAACGTCCCTCGAGATCAGCTTCTGTCTCGACGAGCTTGCCTTGAAACGAACTGTACAGGCTGTACCAATGGCCGAAAGTGCTGCGAGATCAGAGGCAATGTCTTCTGCTGCGACTGTTAAGCTGGCCACTTTCAAGTTGAATCTTTCAGGTCAGTTATCCAGGGACCAATTAAAAATGTTGCGCTTGCTCGCCTCCCCAACTCGCCACAAAGGCTATCCATGTCACGGGTTCCTAAATTGGATACTGGTCGGAGAAAGTTGCCAGACGTTACTTGTGTTGGGATCAGCATTAATGGAAATGTACATAGTCAAGAGCCCACTCAAATTTGAGCTCCTCAGTATCCTCTTGGCTTCACTGCTTAGTATTTCTAGCCTATGATTCCTGCATAGCGTTCATGTTATTGCTTCGTAGTCTTTTATTTGAATTACTCTAACGCTTAACTTGTGGCGAAACCCGACAGATCAACAGCGGCGCGATTACATTGCTGCCACATAGAAACCCGCTTAATGACTAACTCCCCACCATTATTCTTCTCCCAGGTCGGATACCACTGATCCTTGGCCTTCCAGAAATCCTTCCTCGGGTAGACTGCATCGTTCACCCAGGGCTTCCCTTGTACATCATCAGGGAACCAACCCGAGGTCCCCCCAACACCCAGCGCAATGATCAAGTAAAAAGGGCGGTCGAATGGTGTAGCATTACTAGTACCCGGACCTGACCACGGATTTGAGATTTGTGACCCATTGGCAAGAGCTTGATGGAAGCCCCCGTGCTTGTAGAATGGATGATCGAATTTGACATAGGTGACCTGGGCTATGCGGTGATCGAGCCATGTGAAGAGGTACTTGTCTGACCACTCCAGTCCAAAGGTATGGAAGTCTTGATGGAACGTTGTGAGTAGAGCATCTCTTGCCCCCGAAGTGCTCTGCCATCGATCCGTAGTGGTGTCAAGACCCCAGTGCAACTGAGTCGATACTTGTTGATTCCCCCGTCCATTGTCATATGTATAGTTATTCCCTCGAGCTATTCCAATGTCAATCTCTCCAGACGCAGGCCACGCGCCGTAGTAATCCTTGGCTGGGAACATCATCATCTGTGAAAGGAGCCAATCTCCCGCGGCAAGCTTGGCGACGATCTCAATTCGACCGTATCGAATAACACCGAAGTTCTTAGTGGTGATTCTTCCAGACTTGACCGGCGCGACAATATCTCCGGCAGTCAGGTTCGCGACTTGTACACAGTCTTGGGATGTTGTAGAGGAGCAAGTACCCATTGAAGTCAGGTTGACCTTGCTTGTTTCTGAAAGATATTTATCTGTTTGTAGGGTAGGTTTGATAATGAGTTGGCCATCTCGGACGAATACATTTTCGTCTGTATTTGTCGTCAGCTCAAACTCGCCATTTCTAGAATGAATCATCATTAGTTATTATGAATTCCTTGTGCGAGGCGGGAAGGATTTAAACATACCCGTATCCTCCAACCTCTACCTGCTTGTTCCATATCGTTGAGTTAAAGCCGTTAGAAAAATCGTCCGTAAACACATTGCAGTATATGTGGTTATCGACTGATTTGTAACCGCTCCAGGAGAGAAGCGCTATGGCAGTCAATCCGACAAGAATTCCAATCAAAGGGATGATTGTAATCCATTTACCTCGAGGATCCTTTATTGCGATGTCTGATCTATCGACAGCACCCTTCTGAACACGACGGGAGTGGAAATAAGGATGCCGAGGGAATCTCTTCTTGAGTAAGCTTTGAGTTGGCTTTTGAGGTGAAAAGCTAGATCTTGTCAAGTTTTCTGTCGAGTTACCATGGCTTGAAGAGCCAAGGCCGTACCCAGACGACTCAGTTGGAGTCGTGTTGTACTCCAACGACATCGCAGTTGACATTAGTAATATCAGCAAGTTGCAGGGCAGTATGCTCAGTGCAGACGCTGTGCTTGGCATTGCCGAGAGTGCGGCTATGCCAAGAATATAACAATCAGCCACATCCGGCCTTCCCACGAGAAGCCATTAAACAGACTACGTTTCCGAACTACCAATATTGCCATCAAAACCTCACGAGTCACGATAAATAGCGTATGATTGCAAACTCAAACGGACATCGGTCCTGAAAATACATAACATTCCTCCTGTTACCATAAGACTTCGGTCACCGCAGTTAGACCGAAAGAAACCTTTGAGGATACTGAAGCCGGCACAGGTATGTAATTGAATTTTGAACAAAAGTCCATAACCAAGTGCCAGGAGATTTAGATTAATCAGTGGGTCTAGTTTATCCCCTGACCAAGGAACAAACAAAGCACTCCATTAATTAATACGTCGCCGCCAATAGAACCACGTTTTGCCAAGAACAAGCGAACGTTAAATGTCCGTGCCCTTGATCAGTTTGTGCTCAAACGGCAACGTGTTCCCGAAGCCTCTTCCGGACGCCTCTTCCGTACTTAAAGGCTATGTAGAAAGGCAAAATCCTTGTTACACTGGTATGCGGGTATAGCGGCGTGACTCGTGGCTATAACCCCGCTATGACGTCTGTGTTATCAGCTTTGCAATTCTACTAATAGTAAAAATAAAGGATCTTGTAGCATTGTAAAACCATAACTATAGTATTACTTACTAGAGGTGTATTTAGCTATAATATACTAAGAAATTTGCCAAGGCTGTGGTCGATCGCCAAGAACTACCAAGTTGAATATCAGTCGTTGAATCTAGGGTCGCCAAGCCTCTTTATCGTCTGTCTAGCGGCTAGCTACGGACAACAGCATTTTCTCCGTCGGAGCCGAATTACTTTACCAGCGACATTATCACATTCCATCAGAGTCGGACAATAAGGATACGTCATATTTTTAAATTATCCATTATTAACATTGAGTAATAGTGGTATTAGTGTAGAATGCGGTATTTGTAAACACATGACACGTTTGAAGTTATTTTCAAAGCTTGAGTCAGTCTTGTGAGCATATGGAGCCTGTTCATACTCGCTAAATAGATGCGGTATGCTTCGCTTCCATGCGGACCCCGTATTTCTAAATGCCGGAAGCAGCAACTGTTAGAAGTGGGATCATGTTATACAATCACAAACAGTTATCAGAATGACAGTTCTAGTATGGCTACCCAAGAAGCGTTCCCGGTTGCAAGACTCTGACTTACCTTTTTACCTTTTTTTGCAGTTTGCCAAGTAGGCCTCGGTCTTCGTTCCCAAAGTCCCATCTCTCATTGTTATTCACATCACAACGATGGCGATCAGACACTCCCTATTGATGGTCTTGGCCCTCTTTGCAGTCTCATCTGTCGCTACTATCGCCAAAAACTTCTACCCGTCCTCAAAACGAGGTCTTGTCTTCGTTCCCAACGCCGACTTCCCCAGCGATAACAAAATCTGGGTTCAGAAGGGCTCGGACCTAACATGGTATTACAACTACAAAATGTATCCGAGCTCTGTCTACGAGAACAACACCGCATTTCAGTTCGTACCCATGCTATGGGGAGCCCCTGATGGTGGCTTTGACGACACTACCTTTCTAGAGAATGTCACAGCGCAGATCATTGGAGGTGCAAATATTACTTACGCTATGGGCTTCAATGAACCTGATAACTCAATGGCCAATGGAGGTAGTAATATTGATCCTGGAGATGCAGCCAAGTATTGGATCAAGCAGTTGGAACCCTTGAGAAAGTTGGGAGTCTCTCTCGGTGCACCTGCTGTCACGGGAGCTCCGTCTGGTTTCTCTTGGCTTGCAAACTTTACAAAAGCTTGCAACGGCAAGTGTACGTTTGACTTTGTTCCTATTCACTGGTATGGAAGCTTTGACGGCATGGCAAGTCATATCGCTGGTGTATTGGAAGTCTTTCCAACCAAGAAGATCTGGGTGACAGAGTTTGCTCTGGATTTCTCATCTCTGGCTGCGACGCAGGATTACTTCCAGACGTCGGTCAAATATCTTGATGACAATAAGTAAGTTCTATATACAACTTCTCCTGGCTATACGATGACTGACGCAGAGATCCATCTAGAAACGTCACTCATTATTCTTATTTTGGATCGTTTCGATCATTCACATCCAATGTTGGGTATAATGTGTCAATGCTCAATTCGAATGGACAATTGACAGATATTGGAGGTTGGTATCTAGGCGGCAATGCAACAGGAAATATACCTGGAGATAATGTCGTCAAGCCGAACAGAACAGCTTTAGGCCCGTCCACTCCGACTTATGTTGTTCCAGCATTGGTCACGGCAGACGATGCCTCGCTGGGCCTTACCATTCAGCCTCACATGTCTTATCTTGGATTACTCGCTGCTCTTTCTGCTATTTGTATGACTTTGTAGATGTAGTTAGAGATACAATATTTTAATCTTAATTAGAACGAATAGATTACTCTTGCAACCATGTCATTTAATATCTGAGAATAACGGCTTCTTGAAGACTTTGCCTTAATGGCCTGGTGCCTTTCCTAATTCGTGTCCTTATTCGAGCGTCTAATTCAACTTACGAATACAAAGGACCCTCTACATTTAGCCCTGTCACATCGTCTTTCGGACACTTCGGGGAAAATATGTCTCAGTTAATCCACAATGTGTTACCCAGTTTCGGCATCTTCGTATCTCCTCTGGAATGTGACTAAAGTAAAAGAATAGCTTTCTCCATATAACAATTAAAAAAGAACCCGGTTGAGTCAGGGTTCGTACAATAACCTGGTTATCTCAACAATCGCTACGGTAATGGTCGGAATGCTGCAATCGGTATAGACAGCAACGGAAATGGCCAAGGCTAGAACTGGTCAACCTATTCCAAGGCAGACCACGTAACAACGCGATCCACATTGATTGGATGACGTAGGAAAAAGGTGCATGTTTGATCTCTCAACTAGCATTGTATTTGGCGACATCCCCTTGGCGCCACTACATAACAAAGGCTGGTGCACAATTTGAACGTTTCACGGAGATACCGACACACGAGTGACAGACTCTAGAACAGCCTAGCTATGGCGCCTGCTTCGAGAACTGCTTCTGTCAGTACGATAGGGGATGTAGTAAATCACCATGATGGGTTACCTGAAAGTGTCACTGGCTTATCACTAGGCCCTTCAAGGCCAGTACCTGTTGTAAGCACTCAAATTCCCAACGCTCTAAGCAAGCATACTAACGGGAAGATGCTTAGGTCGTCATTGTTGGAGACAAGGACTCTGGGAAGACATCTTTACTCGAGGCTCTTTCTGGCATCCCTTTACATGGCTCCAGGCTCTCGTCAACATGTTTCCCCATACATACGCACTTCACGCGTACAAACCGGAAGGGGACAACGTTAAATGCGCGAATCAAGCCAGGGCAAATTGATGGGCAGAACGAGGAGCTTCAAAGACATCTTCTAAGTTTTGAGGTCAAGTATGAAGGTGACTTCACGGCGATCAACTTTCCTCAAATTGTCCTTCAGGCAAAGAATCACATGCAGATTGCGACGGCAGTCTCAGGCGAAAAGGGAGAAGAGCAACAAGTATCTGATAATGTTCTGGTCATCGAGATTTCAGGACCAGATGTTTTTAGCATGGAAATTATTGATACTCCTGGGCTGTCACCAAGTAAGTAATAGTTCTTTTTTTTTCGGCTCGCACGAAAGCTCACATTTTACAGGCCCGGCGGTTGATAGCGCACAAGAAGTGACCAGGGCTCTTATCCTGGATCTTATGAAACAGCCTAATACCATTATCCTGTTAGTTTCACCCCGTATGGTCTTTCTGGAATATAATACTTACGGACCATAGAGCTGTGGTTGATGCCACGAATGATATGACCAGCCAAGAAGGGCCGAAGCTTGCGCGGGCGGCTGACGTGACAGGGAAGCGTACCATCGCAGTCGTAACCAAGTGCGATCTTATTCCAACGGATTCCAGAAGACATGTGAGTCTACGTCACTCACTGACAATTGACATCTTGGATACTGATTAATCCAGGTGTTGAGGGCTATGCGTATGAAAGAGCGCTATCTAGGCCATCCTTGGTTCGCTGCTAGAAACCTCTCAAGCGACGAACGCGATGAAGACTGTACCATCGATAAGCGGAGTTCCATTGAGGACTCATTCTTTTCAGAGGATCAATGGAAGACTGTGAAGCGTCGGCGACTCGGAGCGTTGGCAGTCAAGGATCACCTCAAGGCCAGGGTGAACGCCATGCTTCAGGACAACATAGACCTGCTGACGGCCATACTCACCACTCCATCACACTCCGTGGCGACGGTGCCTCGTCTCAACAGCGTTTCTACTGAGGCAACCACAGACAATCTCAAGGGTAACAATATCAACGAAAAGTCCGAAGAAGTTACTGTAGTGGCTGATGCCGATCTGGAATTCGCCACGGACGCACCAAGGAAAACGCCGCTACTCAACGCCATCACCGTTGGTTTGACTATGGCCGTAGCCCTCTCGCTTCTAGCGCTTGGTTGTCACGATTTAGCACAGGAAATTGCGAGTGAGGGACACTGGACTCGTTTGCTGCTTCTGGTAACGGCCATTCCACAAATTGTCTTGAGTTTGGTAAGAATACTGCCTAAGCGATCAGCATGCTAGAAGAGAAGTCCATACTGACTTGACCAGTTTTTCTGCCAGGCTCTTATAGTTACTATCTTTCAGATAATTGGGCCAGTCACCCAACTGAAAACCAACTCCAAGTTTTATTCGGCGAAACGAACGAAGCGTCTCGACGGCACGAAGATGCCATTACCTCACGTCACTATACAATGTCCAGTGTATAAAGAAGGTCTGGAGGGAGTAATTAGACCAACGGTGGAATCCCTCTCTGGTGCCATACGCAACTACGAATCATTCGGCGGCACAGCCAGTATATTCGTAAACGACGACGGTATGCAATTAGTCCCCCAAGACGAAGCCGAC
Source organism: Fusarium anguioides (assembly GCA_012977745.1). Lineage (NCBI taxonomy): Eukaryota > Fungi > Ascomycota > Sordariomycetes > Hypocreales > Nectriaceae > Fusarium > Fusarium anguioides. Next base: position 60,643 of record JAALXK010000099.1, on the reverse strand, counting down.
GAACGACGCATGTTCTATAAGGAGAACAACATCGGTTGGGTGGCCCGTCCTGGCCACAAACCCGACGGCAAGGGTATAAGCAGATTCATACGCCGTGGAAAGTTCAAGAAGGCATCGAATATGAATTACGCTCTCGGCATCAGTTTAAGGGTAGAAGACAAGCTGGTACAAGTCCATCGCGATGAGAACTGGACACATGCCGACGAGAGTGCAGTGTATAAGAAATGCTTGGATGAAGTCCTGTCTGAGGAATTAGGCAGGGCTTGGGTCGGAGGTGACATCCGCATGGGAGACTATATCCTTATCGTGGACTCTGATACCCGCGTTCCAGTCGACTGTTTGATTGATGCCGTCAGTGAACTTGAGGCTTCTCCAGCAGTAGCCATCTTGCAGTTTACATCTGGTGTCATGAACGTCACCACAAGCTACTTTGAGAGCGGCATCACGTTCTTCACCAACCTGATCTACACAGCTATTGCATACGCAGTTGCGAATGGTGACGTTTCGCCATTCGTTGGCCATAACGCCTTCATTCGATGGTCTGCATTGCAACAAGTTGGCTTCCAAGATGGCGGAATCATAGACGGCGAGAAGGATCCAAACTCAACAATCCCGTACGAGAAATTCTGGTCAGAGTCCCACGTTTCCGAGGACTTTGATGTTTCTCTCCGTTTACAAACATTAGGATACCACATTCGCTTGGGGGCTTACTGCGGCGATGGCTTCAAAGAAGGTGTTTCACTCACTGTTTACGATGAGCTTGCCCGCTGGCAAAAGTATGCATATGGTTGTAGCGAGCTTCTCTTCTATCCTTTGAAAGACTGGTGGAAACATGGCATCTTGACACCGCTTTTCAAAAGATTCATCTTCTCTAATATGCCACTGGGGTCTAAGATCACCATCATGTCATATATCGGCACATACTACGCTATCGGGTATTCATGGATGGGCTCACTATTAAACTACTTCCTCATTGGATGGCTTAACGGTGAATTGGATCACTACTACATGAGTAGTTGGCGTGTCTGGGTAGCCCTTGTGGTTGTCTTCTCTATAGCAGGCAACATTGCCCTCGCTCTAATCCGATACCGTTCAGAGCAAGTCAGCTTCCTCAAACAGCTGTGGATTTGCTTCAAATGGCTCCCTCTTATGTTTATTTTCCTGGGCGGCATATCGATGCACGTTTGCCAAGCCATTCTCTGCCACATGCTGTCTATTGACATCAGCTGGGGAGCTACGTCGAAGGAGGTGGAAAATACGACTTTCTTTCAAGAAATCGGTATTATTATTGGAGGCTTTAAGTATGTCTTCGCATTTTGCATTGCGGCGACAGCATTGATGATTTGTGGCATCTATGCATTTCCTTATTTATGGAGGATTAATGAGCTTGTTGCTATCTTTCCTCTTGGAACTGTTATTTTCTGTCACTTTTTACTTCCTATTGTCCTCAATCCGAACTTGATGAAGTTCACTTGGTAAATAGTATAGAATATAGAGTTGATATAGACCTCTCCATTTCCTTGTTTAGATCTTTATTCATTTTAGCAGTTAGTAGGCTGCATAAACTAATCTAAGTCTGCCCTACTCTGCCTTACATCATGCATATTGAAGCTCAGCCCCTGACTTTTAGTTTAATGCTCCAATCAACGGCCTGCATTAACTGCAGTGAAAGATGCCTAGCTCTCCAGCTTAAAAAGTCTCAGATCTGAAGAAAATAGGAGGAATCATTAGCTTTTAGATTGGCATGAGTGAACGCAGCACTTATTGTCAGGATGCTACTAAATCCACACTGTTTCCACTTATAGTCTAACTCTGAAAATTCTCAAGACTCTTAGTTTTTTAAACTTACTACACTTGGAGAAGATATTATTTTTTGTTATAGGCTATCTTTTGGACGAAACTGTATAGTAAGGAATAAATTTTGTAGAAGGTCTTGCTTCTAATTGGTTGTTTCTTTCTTTTTACATATTTATGCAATCTCAAGTCAGCGTTGCAGCATGCTTATCGCTTAGGCCCCACAGATACCACCTGAGCTAGTCAGCTTATTTCTTTAACAGCACTCATTATTCTGGGTCGTCAAACCCCTCTAGACCTTGCCATGCCATTCCTGAGCACTCTCAAAAGACACGACTAGGATCTACATCATGGTATTGTACAATCACCTAATCTCGGAGGAGGGTCACTTTGAAATCAGGCTCTGCATCCTTCTGCCAAGAAGCCAGCCCGATGCGCCTGTGGAGTGTAAGCTTGAAACTGTCAACTTGCTGGACAGCCAAATTGATTACGAGGCCCTTTCCTATGCATGGGGCAGTCCGGAAAATACGGCAACGATTTCTTTGAATGGGGTCTCGTTCCAAGTCACTCAGAATCTAAAGACGGCTTTGACATATATGAGCCATGACTCACAAACCCGCGCTCTCTGGATTGATGCTATCTGCATCAACCAATCCGATGTCGACGAACGCAACTCGCAAGTTCGGTCAATGGGTAGCATATACTCTTCCGCATCCCGTGTCATTTCATGGCTCGGTGTTGAAGAGCCTCCCTTCAACTATGTCGAGCTCATGCGAACAGCAAAGACACTGATCGAAATGGTCAAATCTCGTTCACATGATGAGCTCTTCAAGCAATTGATCAACGGGCCAAACAAGGAATATCTTGAGGAAATGTTTGAAAAAGGCCTCGATTCTCTTCAGCTGATTATCGGAGAGGGGGACCACCAGCCCTCTTATTGGCAAAGAGCCTGGATTGTGCAAGAAGTCTGCCTAGCTCGATTATGGACTCTCCAGGTCGGCAAACACTGCATTTATGACGAGGATATTCTAGAAGTCATGAGAATGCTAAGCCATCCACAGGTAAAGACGGTCATGAAAGCAAAATATCGCGAACGCGAAATCGAAGCCTCGGTGAATCATGGCGCTTTCAATACAGTGTCAATCTACAGAAACCTACCATACGGAACCGAGATGGTACTAAATCCAAGGGTCGAGCTCCCGTATAACTTACTCTATCTTCTAAAGAATAGCCGGTCGAGGCTATGCGCAGACCCAAGAGATAAAGTGTATTCTATTCTGGGAGCGGCCTATACAACAGGTGTCACATCCGAATATCTGAAAGTCGACTACACCAAATCAATCTCCAGGGTTTACACAGATGCAGTCAAGGCTTACATAGAGGATTATGGTTCGCTCGAGGCTCTTTGCCATGTCAATGCCGCGGACGCAGCCAGCTTTCCGTTGTCAGAACTACCATCATGGGTTCCAAACTGGAGCATCTATAAAGAGCCTATTACGGCTAACAGGCGGGTGTCTTATCAGGTTGAATACGCCATGGGCGTCATAAGAGCCCAAGTCAAGTTCGCAAACCAGGATGGCAGGGAAATAATGATTACTAAGGGAGCCCTTTTTGGTAAAGTCGTCGGTTTGAGAGATCCTATGGTTAATGTCGACGCCATTCGAATGAAGGACCAAGATCGAGTTGCTAATGCGGAATACCTAAGTCTGTACCGCCAACTCTCTGAGGTTTACAAACACCTATCAGAAGTTGCACATCCACACAAGCTATCGGATAGAGCATTTCGACATTCATGTTCTCTTGGCCTTCTTTATCACGAGGCCGACGACTCTTTCCAAGAACTCATGGATGGCCTGCAACTGGAGCCATCAGAAGATAGCTCCTCCACGATTCCAGCTGACGAAACCACCATCAGCAAATTTGGCTTCAGGTACAAATCAATGGCGTCGGGTTTAATGAATCGTTCAGTGTTTGTAGTAAAGCCGGAGCGAGATATGGACTGGGAAGTGGGAATAGGCGAGGGTGGTGCGGTCAAAGAAAATGACCTCGTCTGCCTTCTTTATGGCTGTCCGAGTCCGTTGATTTTGCGGCCAACGGGATCGCAATATATAGTGGTGTGCGCTGCACATATTGATTCATTGCTCTATGGTCAGGGGCTGGGCTGCATAAACAAGGGGTTATTGGATGTGATGGAGTTTCAACTTGTCTAGCGTCCCTCTAGCTGGTTCAGAAGCCCGGCAAAGATTATGTAGCTCTAAACTTGGCTCGGTAGGCTCTCAGCAAAGATCATTATACTGTGGAAGCTGCATGGGTATAATAACATAAGAGACATTTGTGGAAAATTAAAACAAAAGGCCAAAAAAAAAAAAGAAAGAAAAAAAAAGAAAAGAAAAGGATGGGTAGAAAGGCCAATAACTAGAAAAAGGAAGCCAGCCGTACGGTTGAAAGCATTAACGCTTTGAATTATGGCGCTACAGGCTCTAGACCAAATAATGATATAATTACTGACTTGATGATAAAAATGTTCCAAGGAGTTTTTGTCTCGTGGAAAAAGAATACTATTGAATCAAAGTACATCAAGATAGACTGGAGCTTGAGAGTAGACTTTCAAGATCATCCTGAGCGAGAATCGCGATAACATAGCGCATATGCTAAACATAAAGACTAGTTAGAGGAAACACGATAAAATTAGCAGCGTCAGAGATTTATTATTCCAGAAAATATCAACACATCTTAAGGAGCACAGAAGGGATGCTAAGCTAAAGGAGCGTTATCTATACAAGCGTGATGGTTTCGTTGTTTTGTAAATAAACAACACTGTTGAAAAAAAAAAGAGACTATTACCCTATAATGAGGCCAGATGCTCGGAACGAAGAACTGTACGAATATTTCTGTCAGATGCCAGATATCACCGGATTAGTGTGCGCTTAGCAGTGGAGTAAAATATATTGGTGTAACTAGGTCACTCTCTTAACAAATTTCCACGCGAACAAAGCGTAGTAAGCCGACCAAAAGAAGCTTATCAATTCGCATAAAATCAAGCCTAAGTTAAAACGAAATAACAGTTCCATTAGCGGTTTTGTTTCTTACAAACTATTTGTTCTCGAGCAGCTGAACATAGGCGATTTCCTTTAGCACAAGCCAAGGTGGACTCATTACTCAAACATGATTGGCAAGTCAACTCGGCTATCACCAACTCAGACTAGTCTTCACGTTCTAGACTTTTGTTCCTGCATGGGTACATCGAAAACGGCCCGCTGAGGTTGTCAATAGTCATCAATAGTAGCATCTAACTAGCACCAATATTGATCATGGGCCCTGAAAAAGACGGAACTCGACCGTCAAGATGCAAATAGTGTCGGAATAGCGAATCGTGCGTGGATTAAGGGGTCCATTATGGCCGATATACAAAATGAACCTGTGGGCGCTACATTTGTTGAGGGGGTAAGCTCTCATTCATTCTTTTGTTTGACCCTTTTTGCGGTCGTGATACCGAGACTTCTTTACGATGCAGTCTATGCTCACTCTCGTGGGCTTGGCCCTCGCTAACTTTGCGGCTGCTAGTCCTTGCAAGCCCAATGGCCATAACACCGCCACATCAGTCGCTTCATCCGTCGTCAACAGCGTCTCTCTTTCATCGCCCGTTCCAACCACCGATGTCACCCAAGTCCCCAGCTTGACCATTCCTCAGAGCAGCACCACCACCGAAGAGGAAGTCATCGTCATCACCAATTCTTTCCAAGGTGGTGCTTTCGCCTCTCGCGATCCCAACACTCCCAGTGGTCTCTCTGGTGTAGACACTGTCGGACAGGCAGAGTTCCACTCTGGGGGCTGTTACAAGGGCGATGATAGTAAAGATGATGGTTGTGCTGCCTTGTCTGCTACCGGCAACCCCGCTGGAAAGCGTGATCTTGGCTCTATTGCTAGCATCTTCTCAACTCTCAACTCCCTCAGCAGAAGACAGAACAGGTATACTGTTCGGTTTTACTACCTCGTCTTCTCTGCTGGTAGCCAGGCATGCACTGTCAGCGCTACCTTTGGTGGCCAGCAGTTCTACTCTCAGTCTCTGGCTTCCCTTGGTGGAGTGACTATGTCTTGGAATCAGGTCCTTCAGTCTGTTACTGTTGACTCTACTTCTGCCCAGTTTGGTATCTCCATGACTTGCACTGGCCAGGGAGTCTCCATGATCTTGGTTGACTCTATCTTCATTTCCAACCAAGTCACTCCTGAGAACATTGGTGACTTCAAGCTCGACTTGGGCGGTTCTACTCAGCCTCAGCCTGCTACTACATCTTCAGCCAAGGTCTCCACTACTTCCAACGCCGGTGGTGGTGTCTCAGAGCCTAACACATCCCATGGTGCTTCCCCCAGCACTGAAGAGCCCCAGACCATGACCAATAGCTCGCCCAACACCAACCAACCCCAGACTGGAACCAACTCAGGCGCACCAACTCAGGCTACCGGTAACCCTCAGAATACAGATACTGAGGAACCTACCCAGGCCACTGGCGGTTCTCAGAATACCAACACTGAGACCGTGCAAACCGAAACCTCTCCAGTCAACCACTCCGAGGCTCCTACTGAGACTGCCCAGATCGGAACCAAGTCTTCTGATGCTGAGACAACTGGCCCTGCTCAAGGCGCCACTAGCATCTCTGCCCCTGGAACAACTTCCCCTCCCCAGCAACACACCTCCAACTCCCCCGGTACCTCCACATCCCCCGCCGAGACCACCAAGACTACCTGCAAGACAACATGTCAGACCATCGATGACGCCCGCAACCATATTGAAGATTTGAACTGCGGTATCTTCGGCATATACACCGGCTCTTTCACAGGTTACCCGGGACAGGATAACATAAATGACCCTAACCGACCTTTCTTCGATGACATAACAGAATGCGCTGCACTCTGCAGAAAGATGCCTGGCTGTAAGTCGGCTGGCTACCAGTTCGCCACTGCTAAATGTTTCTTCTCCAACAATGTGGTTGTTGCATCTCAGGTTCAGGAAGGAAGGAGTGACGACGTTGTTGTTGAATGGTATGCACTTGATACGTGCTTTACTTGCTCTGCCTGCGACTCTGGTTCTGTTGAGACATCTGCTCCTGCTATTGCTTCCACTACCCAAGCCCCTGAGCAACACACGACAACACAGCCTACACAGTCCGCAGAGACTACTGCATGCATAGCAACCTGCGACCTCAAGGCCGCTAGGGAGCTAAACAACCATGATGATTGGAACTGCAGGATCAATGGTGACTACACCGGTTCCTTTTATCTGTTCCCCGGTCAGCCAACTGATCCTGAAGAACGGGGCCCCTACCAGTCAGATGGAGACTGTAACGCTCTCTGTAACAGCACTCCCGGCTGCAAGGCTTCTGGATATAACTCCTTGAGGGGCAAGTGCTATGGTTCTAACACCATCGTCACTCAGTCTCAAGTTGGAAATCCTGTAAATGACATCACTGATAAGGAGTGGAGTGGACCAGAGTGCTTTGAGAACTGCAGATACTGCGATGACTTTTTTCCTGAAGATCCTAGCACCACTCCAGCTCCTCAGCAAACTACGTTCTCTACACGTACTACTCAGCAACCTCAAACCACCACTGCTCCCGCTGAGACTTGTATCTACAACCGCGGCCAGATGTGCGAGTTCAACAGATTCAAGGACCATTCTGATACCATCTGCGTCTGGGGCGGCACTTTCTCTGGTACAACATGGACCGAGACCCGTGAGGATTATCCTTACCAAGATGATCCCTACCAGTGTATCGCTATCTGCCAAACTCTAGAGAACTGTGAATCTTCTGGTTTCTACCAGACTGAGAACCGCTGTCTCTTCACATCCAAGAAGTTACAGCGTTCTGATATGGGTATCGGCGCTCATGACTTTGACAACGCTGTCTGGATGCACAAGTCCTGCGTCACATGTCCCGACTGTTCCAACACGGCTCCTCTCCCCGCCACCAACTGGTGCTCCTACAAGCAAGGTGATACCTGCACACGGAAGACAGGCAACGATGGTGCTCTTTGCAGTTACCAAGGAATGTGGGAATGGTACAACCAGGAGAGTCTTGATAGGTATCCCGATCAGAGCTCGCCTGAGAAGTGTGCTGCTATCTGCAGGGCCGACCAGATCTGCAAGGGTTCTGGTTACAAGGATGGTCGATGTATGTTCTCGTTTGGCGAGCTGAAGGTTGGAAGCTTTAGAGCTTGGCCTGATCACTCAAGGGATGGAACTTGGGATGATCCCTCTTGCTTTGAGTGCCCTGGCTGCACAGCCTAAGGGATTACTTGAAGTGCTATTCTATGTACATAGTTGATAGACTACATAATATCCAATCCTCTTAATTCATATGGACTATTCACTGTGTTACTTATAGCTACCAAGTCAGATAGGAAAGAAACGAGGACTTTTGGATCGATTAGTCTCTTCGCAGCCTTCTGTAAGTCAGCACTGTTAGATTGCTACTAGCTAATTCCGTTCTGTGAAGCCAAAATCATCACCGCAAGGCTCGTCAGCCTAATTCGGTTGTTATACGTAAAATCTCGAAAAGAAGTATAGCATATTTGAGATAAAGCCAAATGTCGGTTCTGCCTCCTTTCATGGTGTTTCTAATCCTACAGAGTAATATACAACCTATAGTAAATGACGAAACTCCTTTCTTCTAAGATAGATGAAGGTTTCCTGCAGGGAAATATGAAGGATGTCTTTCAAAAAAAAAAAAAAAAAAGCATTGTGTCAAACTTTCAGCCATCAGTGATAACGGAAAGCTTCTATTCGTATAACCGATTTTCTCGTACCTCGACTACATCCTCATCATGCGCTGGCGATACAAAAGCGATTCGACCTGACGGACTGTTCTGCTTGACATTACCTAGCTTGATGCTCACGCTTGCGAGTAAGGAAGAACGTTCTAGGCCATCAAGCATAGATGCCCTCCACAATTCCTTCCTACAATGATTGTCCAATGTGACTATTGATAGTGTTCCTAAGACATCTGGGACCAGTGTTATAGCTCGAAGAATTGCCCCAAAGAGAGATATAACTAAGACAATGAGACTGATAATTAGCATAATCCCAAACCAAGTCTTGTCGCATATAACAATCTTTTCTGCCTTTGTACTTTCGGCGGTAATGGCCACTGTGTCAAGGCCCACCGTGGATGCATTTCTGAGGGAATTATCCAAGATCAAGCCCGGCATGATGCCGGCGATATATATACTATTGATCAACTGTGACAGCCGTTCTTGAAGCTTTGGTCTCCCAAGGCTGATAATATCCTTGCGGTAAGCATCTGGGCGATTATCAGGTGTGTTCTCTTGTGAGTCAGGTCGGGGCACGAGGAAATCCAGTACTGGAACTACGTCGGGATCTCTCTGGATCTCATACGCGGTGGTCATGGTGTACAACAGCTGTGCCGTGGAATCGTCGTTTGTTCTGTCAAAGCCGGTGAAGTTGCGAGTGATCCACGGATCCTGAAGGTTTCTGGCGGGAGGCTCATTGGGGCTGTAGAAGTACTCAGGACTGGGGAGCTTTGGTGAGAGGCGTACTTCTTGGGGAGTACAAGACGCCTTCACGCAGGTATACCTGACGTCGACATAGGTAGTGTGCAAATCGCATTCTATGTGAGCAATGCTCTTGACAGACGCTGATTCCCAAATGAACCTACGAGCCTGTCGTGGCTCGGGCGACTTTCCTGGCTCTGGTGTTGGGGAACAGCCCCAAAGGCAGGTCGACAGACCTACTTGGAACCCGTTCAAAATAGGAGTTTTATTCGTATTCCCTCCAAAGCTCACACTAGAGTGCCACCACGAGTTGTTGCGGTTCTCAAGTTGTGGGGGGTTCTCGGTAAAGTTAGTCCAGGGGGCAGAGTAGTCTTGATTATATTTCTTTGGTCGAGTATCCATCGTTGGACAGTCCAGATAAATGTAAGAGGTATTCAGTGTGAAAGATGTTGGTTCGTCAGGCAGGGTTTGGCTGTACGGTATGCCTATGAAAGACGAAAAGGTTGTGTTGGAGGCATTGGTAGGGATTTTGATCCATCCATGGTCCTGATAGCCACCCAATGCCTCAACCATCGGTATTCGAAGGTTGCCCCAGATATCTTGTGATTTATTGTCCATCGTCTTTGACATAACTAACGAGTATGCAAATAGCAGTTTCGCAGGTGTCAGTCCGCCTAGATTTGATCGTGAACTTGGATCCATGATGTGAACTTGGTGCTCTGTCTTGAGATCCCTAGTTTCTGGTCGCAAAAGTCGAAGAGATGCTTGACCACCCAATGGAGAAAGCACCCACAACACAACAAGAGTAATGGCTACAATGTTGAACTTTCTTAGTTGGACCTGTGTTATTAGGGCTCCCATTAGAGTAGTACTGCCTGAAAGAGCTTCAACGTGACCTGTAATACAATGATGAGAATAAGGGACTCGACTTGACTCAGGGACTTACCGATAGTTGAACCTTTCTGAAGCTCCCACGTAGCCAGAGCCTTCAATGCGCGACCCACGATGGCAGCGAAAATAATAGGGAATATGGTTGGCCCCTGAAATAGGGTTAGCACAACTCACATTCAGTATACATTGCCTTACATAAAAGGTTAAATCGAGTAGATATTGTGCTCGCGAGCCTTTAGTCAGAATCTGTCCATTGGTCCCCATCGACAGGCCGGCGAATGCAACGAATGCTGCGCTCGTGAAAACAAGAAAAACGTCAAGGAGAAAGCCCAGCCAACTAAAAGCCGGCCTTTGCGGTTTTTGACCTTGTAGTGGGTGAAGAGGATCCCATTTCTGTTTATTGCCTTTGGTCTTCAAGAACTCGAACATGATGGAGCTGGGTTTGGCGAGTGCGAATACCGTGAGATGAATTGAGTGGAGATCCTTCAAATAAATACCTTACGGTGAGGCCATCATTACTGAATTAGGGATGTACCACTTTGTTTCGTCGAGCGACTCAGGGTAGCATTGAAAAGAAAATATTCCTATTAAAGAGAAGCTGGGAGCGGAGGATTCTATCAGACCCCACCATAATAGTCTGGAAGGCCACTAGAAAGCGTTGCCAAGACAAGAAAAGGATGCTAAAAGATGACCAGCCGGCACCAACCCTCCAGGGCTTCCAATGAGAAACGAGAACTGAATGCCAGCAGGTAAGATTTAGGACTCTCTAGGACTCAGGTAGCATCACGTTGACCTTTGACTGTAGGATGGTGACATGAACTACCATCTAAACCTCGGAAAAGAATATCCTCGATTAGTAAACAAAGCATCCTTCTCCCCCCATCTCTGCATCAAAGGAAGACCAACTCTTCCTCTTCATCAAGATGAGCCGAACATTAGGCAGGATGATGTCAACTTTGATGACAATCCTTGTCCTTATTGCGGTTGGCCTAGATGGTCTCTTTCCAGAAGACGACCCTTACCGTTGCTTTGATGTCAAAGAAATTTCTAGTGGTAGTTGGATCGACCCACCAAAAGACGAAGAAGGAGATCATGATCACTTCCACCAGCGGCAGCTAGATGGGTGGGTATTTGATTGCTATGTTCTGATGATATTTATTGATGCATGGAAGGCCGTCGTATTGTTGTCGCTGGCAACCGAACATCTCGAAATATAGCTGAATCACAAGCCAGAGGTCTCCATGAGTCCAACTCCCAATGGGCTGCGTGACGTCTTGTTTACCATCTAGCTAGATATGCAGTAATTATAGGTTTTGTACTGGCATCAGAGTTCTACAACTCATTTCGAGATTCATCTCCAGCTCTTGGGGAGGACGTCGATGGTGCACTTTTGTTCAGGGTAATTAATAGACTACATAGCATCCAATACTCTCTGTATATTCATCTTGATTTGTGCACTAAATATGTCTGAAATATTGCATGGATCCACGCTCAGTCTCAGCCTTACGTAATCTACTATTTGGCGGAGCCTTTCCGCCAGCTGCTGACTGACGCATAGTCACAGGGATCTAATCCTGCTTCTCTAGGAATTTGCTCTTCATTTAGTGTTCGGTGAGCGATATCGTTTCCCTGGATATGGAGCCTCAAGACCTTGTCTGCGCCAGATGCTGGAGCGATTTCTTCGATACCGAGTCTTTCGAAAAATCATGTACCGCCGAAGACGACCCCTACGATTTGCATGATACAATCGCAGTCTCCACCATCAACGAAATCATAAATGCCTCATCATCGGGTTGCAATTGGTGCAGTTTTGTTGCGAGCTTCTTGGATGGTTCACAACATGGAGAAACGCGGGTAAAGGTTGTGCTGCTCCCTTCAAACGAAAAGCATAAAGCTAGACCCCGAGGCCGCAACGCATTTTTTGTCCGCATTTATTACCTACTTGGGGAGAAAGAGTCTACCGTTGTCATGAGGTCCCTCTACGCATTCACAACTAGCCAAGATAAAGCATCAGAATACGTCACTGCGCGTCCGTTGCGTATAGATGTTGGCAGCCAGGTCGCTACGCTTCAAATAAAGGCGTGGCTTGAGCAATGTAAAGAGGACGAAGAATGCTCTAACTCACACTCACACGCAGAGGCTATACTTCCAACGAGAGTTATAGAAGTTAGTCCTGCAGATCAGAACGAACCGCGGATCCTCGAATCTAGAGGACTTAGAGGAGCGTACGCAGCTATATCATACTGCTGGGGCAAAGCCCCCTTCTGGACTCTCAATATCTCCAACTATGCTCAGTCTTTGAAAAGCCTTAACATGAGCATGCTACCTCTTGCATTCCAAGATGCTATAACTCTAGCTCGCAGACTTTCTATTCCTTATCTATGGATAGATGCCCTCTGTATTATCCAAGACTCCGAAGACGATAAAGAACAGGAAATTGCCTTGATGAAGGATATCTACGCCTCTTCAAGTGTCACATTCATCGCAGCCTCTTCACATGGGGTATCTGAGGGATTTCTACACGATCGGCCTTCTTCTATCAAAGACGAGAACACTTTTACTATACCATACTGCATCGGGGCTGGTTCATTTGGAAGTTTCTCTTTTGGCATCCTTGACGCCGTAGCTTACGATGAGCGTTCTGAGCCGCTGGCAAAAAGGGCTTGGACATTACAGGAACAACTTCTTGCTCAACGAACCGTCACTTTTGCTAACCACACAATGATATGGAATTGTAAGGCTGGTGTGAGGACCTTTGGCGATTCCTTTCATTATCCATACCGGAGCAGCTACGATACGAGCCAAAGCCTTAATCTCAACGGGCTTTTGATCGATGAGGAAGAAGCAAGAGCGTATAAATTTGAAGCTTTGGGTTCATGGTGCCGGCTTATGACGGCTTATTCCCTCAGGAGTGCAAGTCTCGAGAATGACAAGTTGAACGCAGTTGCTGGAATTGCGTCCCATCCATCATTCGCCTCCAATTTAGGTGCATATTATGCTGGAATGTGGGAGTATAAGTTGATCGAACAACTTACATGGTATGTCTCAAAAGAGCACAGAAGCATCCCCGAGGATGGAACGTTTTCTTCGTATCGGCCAAAGTCTTACCGCGCACCGTCCTGGTCATGGGCAAGTGTTGAAGTTGAAGGCGGGGTGGTTGACTTTGACGATCAATTTTGGCATCCGATGCAAATGAAGAGCAAGATCTTAGAGTGTTCAACGACGCCAAAGCTAGACAGGAACCCTTTAGGGGAAGTTGTTTCTGCACGTCTTAGAGTCAAAGGTCCTTTGAGGACTGCGTGGTTTTACCCGCAAACTTCGAACCTTGTCGTGCTTCCTAACTCGGGTGCCGAGATATCTCATCAGGAAGCCTACAAACGATACATTCAGGACTTCGTCAAAGAGCATCCCGACATTGATCTTGATGAGAGACCAGAGGTTCTGCCCGGCACTTGGAATCAGAACACTGTTGGAAATCCTGATGAAACTAGGTTCATGGAGCCAATTATTGTGTCTTGCCTGGCAGTGACTTGTGATTGGGGATCAAGAGCACCTATATCGGGGCTACTGCTTGTAGAGACAGGTGATGGTCTATATACTAGAGTCGGTCAGTTTATGAGAGGAAAAAACAAGGATTTTAAGGATAAGGAAATCTTAAGAGAAATTGCTTTAATATAATAAAGAAAGCGTTATTTATTTCTGACCATTAAGATATAATAATAGTACACCAAAATCATATCATAAAAGCCCTGCAACTGCTATATATCATACTACTACAAAGCCTAAAACTACTACTCTTACTGTACCAGACCCCAGTACAACTCTATTATTAGATACTGCTACCTCTGCTTCCTAGAACTTAAAAGGTACCTAAAAAAGCTTTTGATCTTACCATTTAGTCTGGTGAACATTATCTTATATCTTGACTGTATGGCCGTTTGAAGCTGTTACTGGCATTCTGGAGTTGAATGAGGATAATATTGATTGGAAGGAGGCTTTCATAACGGCCAGCTCGTGTTTGCGCTTCGCATTGCGCGGGTTCCAAATACATATGATATTGCTTTCGCTTCCTAAAGTTAGCATCTTCAACTCTAGTGAGAAGACCGGTCAAGTACGGATGCAACTTCCACTCTATTTCAGGCCCTTCCTGTGTTCTCCTGACGGGACTTCCTAAGCTCGCATGATCCGATCTCTGTGTTGAGATGCTAGTAGTTTGGAATTAGGTGAAAAGGCTATCGATTGGACTGGACTACCATCTCAACCCAGAACCTACTTTCCCCTCTTTGTCCCGTATCAGTGAGTCTCTGAAAGAGATATGCAAAACCCGCACGGGCTCGTTCAAACTTGGCGGGATGCTTAGGGCAGAGAGTGAAGGGGGTTTAGCTTGGTGTGAACAATGACGCTGATATCGAGGAGTTCAGATAGAGCCCTTCCGGAAAGAAGCTCTGGAAGGCAAATAATGCTACCGATAATGTGACGAAACTATTGAGTGGTCTGAACTACATCCTTCTCAGAGAGACTAAGAATCACTGCTGGCAAGATTGGCCGATGTGTATGAGCGAGCATTCATCCATTTGAGTATCAGAGGCTCTACTAATGTGACTGAGAATGCTGTAGCAGTAGCAGCCGCGTGTCTCTGCTACCGATTGTTCTTGTGAGTATCTGCATAGTCACATATATCACATATCACCAATCATGGAAACTGGTCCATCAAGTCTGCATAACCCTCGGCTCGAGCCAATAGGTAACATTGAATCACCCAACTTTAGCTCCTTTTATGAAAATACATCATATGTCAAGAAAGCATCCGATTTCTTATTAGCGAAACGAAAATACCGCATCTCCCGTTGTTGAAATATTATTCCCCTGAAAAGCAGTTCCACCTCCACCATGGATATAACTCTGAGACGTGTTACCGCCTTGGAAGATACCCGAGCGGTGAGTCTGTTCGTGGCTTCATGGTCAGTTTAACTGACTCTCAAGATTTAGTTATCAACATTACCTGGGCACTTGGACCCTCAAGCAAGCCTGCATGGGTCGGAAATCGTGGCTGTTGGCCCCTTTCCTTCTGAGTTCTCATCGCCCATATCTTGAGCTCGTTAGAAATTGCTCTGAAGCCGGGATCTTCTGAAGATATGAATTTCGTCATTTCAACGTGGTTCTTGTTGATCGCTCTCGACTTGTAGCTTGGCAGTATAGCCGAGTGATATTGAACGATCTGAAAATCAGCATAACGTCCTCAGATCTAGATCCTGACTTACCAGTCCAAGTCTGCCATAGCCGACCTCTTCGTAAAAGCACATTATCTGCAGTTGGTGGCCGTTGCTTCTGTTCTGGTCTCTGAGATCGGCGTGAAATCCGGCTTGAATCCGTGCCAAGACCTCTGATTCTGGCATCAATACAGCGGCAATTGCGGAATTGGAGCTATGAAATATCTTCTCCAGATCTCGCTTCAGCTTTTCCCATTTGGCCAACTCTGAACCAAAGTGAGGAGTGCCTATGAAAGCAATAGCTATTGTAGACTCATAGATCATTCGAATGTCTTGATCTGCACTCCCCTTCCCTACAATGAGGGCCTATAGATAGTTAGTAACACATTGCATTTCTCTTTGGGGCCAGAATAAGCAGACATCTTGAACTACGAGGCCTCCAAGACTGTGCGCAACAAATATGATAGGTCTAGTCGTCTGTTTTCTGTTAGAAAAAGAGGTATACTTAGCAAGATCAATCTCTCACCGTGTCACTCAATTCCCTCAACTGTCGGAGATCATTGATAAGATCTTCTGCATGGTTCCTTATTCGATTTTGGGATGCCGGGGCATTACCATCGCCTCCCTTGCTGTCATAGCCGAATGAGAGGATTCGCGACCATGGAATTTCGCTGCTTAGTAGATCCTTTGGCCAGAAGACATCCGACTGCTTATGAGTCCAGCTGGCTTCGCTATGGCCTCCTAACCCATGAACAAATACTATGCTAACACATGTGAGATTCAACGTCGGAGCGCATAAAGATTATACAATACTCACTCAACTGTTGCGAGGTCTTGCCCATCATGGCAAGTCAAGAGTCCGAGAGACATGAGAAAAAAAGTCGAGAGGTTCTATAGAGAGCAAAGACCACGGACGAGATCATACAGGTAAGCGATATGAAAGAATTCA
This sequence comes from Fusarium anguioides, assembly GCA_012977745.1. Lineage (NCBI taxonomy): Eukaryota > Fungi > Ascomycota > Sordariomycetes > Hypocreales > Nectriaceae > Fusarium > Fusarium anguioides. The sequence continues at coordinate 44,290 of JAALXK010000099.1, read as the reverse complement.
CAAGAGTAAATGAAGGAGTCTGGTAATAAATATTAGTATAATGCAGAAGAGAACCTGGCGACCTTTACGCGCCCAAAGCTGACTGAGGTGGGTTCAAAGTGCATCTGGCTTGCGATGTTTTGATACTTTTCAACCAATTGACTGCCTTATTTGTAGCCAAGATATAGGCAGCAGTTGTTCAGGTGCGGGGTTTGCATAAGTAACCTCTGGTCATTGGGTCATGTTGGCCAATGGCCATATGCGTTTAGTCAGGATAAGGCTCAGCCGCATCTCGCTCACCGATCTTTTTTCTCTACGCCGGGCCCCCCCATCTCGAATAAACATCTTTCCTAAATTTATCTATCTTGAATTACCCTCTCCGGTCTCAGCCCGTAACAATCTGTGGCTATGGCGCAGAACATCTCCTCCGTTCATCAGGGGGGCAATCAGAACTTCATCAACCAACAAGGGCCGGGAATCAGCTTCACTGGAAACAACATAACCTCTAGAGGAGGGTCCATTTCTTTTAATTTGGGGGAATCTAAAGATGTCGTCAACAGACGTCTCAAAGACCTCTTCGAAACCGATCCCGCCAGCATAAGAGGCCACATTGTACAGCTCAAAGGTGAGCCTTTGGAGAACACTTACGAGTGGATATTTGACAGCCCAGAATACAAGCAGTGGCAAGACAGCGATACTTCACGGCTACTTTGGATCAAAGCCGGCCCTGGAAAGGGGAAAACTATGCTCATGTGTAGCATTATCACCCAGATGCAAACGGAGGAAGCTACACATCGCACATCTTACTTCTTCTGTCAAGCCACTGAACCGAAACTGAGCAACGCAACTGCTGTCCTGCGTGGGCTTGTGTTTTTGCTCATGAAACAAGACCCGTCTCTTTGGTCTCATATTCCTTCTGAGTATGAGATTCAAGGCAAGCACTTTTTTGAAGGAAAAGGCGCATTCAACGTTTTCTCCAAGACTTTGACATCGATGCTACAGGATGAGAAGCTGCAAGGAGCAACCCTAATCATCGATGCTTTGGATGAATGCACAGAAGACTTGAAACACCTTCTCAACTTCATTGCAAACTCCGGCCGAACATTACCTACCAAATGGATCGTATCCAGTCGCGATTGGCCATTGATTGATGAAAAGCTGACGGCTGTCCCTCAACACATTATGTTGAGTCTTGAATCCAACCACGATCAAGTCCTTTCTGCTGTGAATACTTATATCCATCACAAGGTAGAATTACTAGCAGAATGGAAAGGCTATAACCAGATCTTGACATCTCAGGTAGAGACTCAGCTAAAAGCGAAAGCTGGTGATACATTTCTCTGGGTGGCCTTGGTGTGTCAAACACTTGAAGACGTTGCAAGGACAAAAGCAGCTGAGGCACTGACCGAGTTCCCGGAAGGTCTCAATGGTCTCTACAGCAGAATGATCGATCAAATCCATGACAAGAAAGCGCCTAAAAATTGCGCTGATATTCTAGGCCTCATGGCCGTTGCGTATCAACCATTGAATCTTCAAGAACTGGTCGGGCTTCTTCAAATCGATCCTCAAGACATACATGAACTGGTCACTCTATGTGGGTCTTTTCTGATGGTCAAGGACAATTTCGTATACTTTATTCATCAGTCAGCCAAAGAGTTTCTCATTGAGTCGGCAGAGAAAGTCTGGTCAAGGGACATTGCGCAACAACACGCCATTGCTTTCCAGCAAATGCTGTCTGTATTGAACACTTCACTAGAGTATAATATGTATGGGGTTGGCCACCCAGGCACTTTGATAAATGAAGTGCTGGTACCAAGTCCTGACCCACTGGACTTATGCAGATATTCATGCGTCTATTGGGCTCGTCACTTTTGCGACTCTACTCAGTCCTCTGTGCCTGAGAATTCAAATTTACTATCGGATCTCACAAGTTTTCTGGAAGGGAAATTTATCTACTGGCTTGAAGCACTCAGCCTAATCGGCAATATTCCTGATGGGGTATTGGCGATCAAACAGCTCAAGTACACGGCTACAAGCTTTGCGAATGAGGCGCTACCAGAGCATTCTGTCGGCAATAACAGGCTAGTACAGCCACAGACAAACTCCTTTGAGGAACTCATTTACGATGCATTCCGATTCATCATGTCGTATAGACGCATAATTGAAGAGGCGCCACTTCAAGTGTATGCATCTGCACTGGTCTTTAGCCCATCTCAGAGCCTCATCAGGAACCTCTTTGCTACGGACATACCGAAATGGATTGAAGTCAATCCAGATGTTGAGTTAGACTGGGGATCCTTCTTTGAAGATTTGGAAGGGCATTCAGACGAAGTCAGTTCAATCGCCCTTTCAAGGGATGGCAAGCTACTCGCTTCTGGTTCAGGTGACTGTACTGTCAAGATCTGGGGTCTGGAATCTGGGGCCTGTCTTCATACGCTAACAGATCATGCTGCGGAGGTGCGTGAGGTAGCATTTTGGAATGGAGATGGAGGACTACTTCTGGCCTCTGTTTCATTTGACGAAACTATCAAAATTTGGGATGTGGAAGAAGGCAGATGTATACACACCTTGTATCCTAATGGCACTGCATGGACAATTGCATTTTCTCCACGAAAGGACAAATGCGTTCTTGCTTCGGGTGGAGTAAGCAGCACGATCGAGATCTGGGATGCTTACAATGGGACCAGGATGCATACTCTTGATGGCCATTCGAATTTTATTCAGTCGGTCGCATTTTCAGCAGCCAAATCTGGTCAATTACTTGCGTCAGGTTCAAATGCAATCAGGATCTGGGATGCATTTGAAAAGACTCATATCCAGACTCTGACTGGTCATGACGATCCGGTATACTCAGTGACCTTTTCCTCCTCAGCAAAAGATCCACTCCTAGCTTCAAGGTCAGGGAAGGTAGTTAAAGTTTGGAAAGTTGACCCGGATACCTATTCCTGCACTTACCTCCACAAATTCACATTGGGCCATTATAATCCAATGGCTACTTCACCGACCTCATTAGTATTTTCAAGTGATGGGCAGTTGGCGTGCACAGACTCTCTCACAATCAAAGTTTGGAATGCAAACGATGGCACTCACCTCAAAAAAATCTCGGGACACCCCGGCAAGGTCAGATCGGTAGCTTTTTTACCTGACAGTCAATCTATCATCGGGGGAGATGACTCGGGTCTAATAAGAGTCTGGGATGCTGTTGAAGTCCCTCCATCCTCACTGGAAGCACCCCTTGGAGATCAATTCTCACTGGAATCATTCAACAGTGGCGCGCAAGAGGGAAATGGTTTCGATACAATGGTTCCGATATGGGATGCTACAGGTCGCAGAACCTTGGAAACTATTTCAATTTATCATAAGAGCTTTCAACCTCTCGCATATTGTCCAGCAACTAACGTTCTTGCATCTGGGTCTGGCACAGGTGTTTGCATCTGGGATATAGCTACGGAACTTCGTATACGTACTATCAGGATGGACATCCGTGATTTATTTGGTGCTCTCGCATTTTCCGGCGATGGATTACGATTGGCATCATCAACCTATAGAGGCTTAAAGGTCTGGAGTACTAAAACAGGTGGCCTGGTCCATGATTTTCGCTGGGAATATCCCTTTCTCTCAAGAGCGCTTTGTTTCTCAAACAGTGGATCACTTCTCGCTTTTTACCACTACAACGACCTGAACATTTTGGATCTGGACCGGGGTATATACCTGTGGGACCCTCCAGTTTTTTATGGAAATATAGGGTCAGGACGAAAAGGCCCAATCGTCTTCTCTGATGACGATCGACATATAGCCGTGAGCTGCTTTAACGGTGTCTATATCTTTAGCGCGAGAAATTGCGCGTGTCTGTTACGTCTCGCAACAACTCATGAGGTGCGTCAACTTCAGTTCAAGTGCAAGAATACAAGGCTCCTCACGGAATATGGATATATCAGTCTCAAGCTCCGACAAGATGTTGATCTAGTGGAGCAGGATGACGTTGATTCGATGGAGGACGGAGATGATTCAACAGAAGAAGGAGATTATTTAATGGAGGGAAATGGTTCTATGGATGAAGATGATTCTATGGAGGAAAGTGATTCAATAGAGGAAGAACATGCTAGATTTTACGGACTCGGGTTATGGTTCGGTCGTAAATGGATCATGAAGGACGGGATGCGACTTGTACGTCTGCCAACTGAGTACCAGCCAGTTCTATGGCCTAATATTGCCACTTTTAGTGTACAGGATTCAAGCGTCAGGATAATGACCCAGCAGGGGAAGGTATGTACAATAACCGTTGACTGGAATTCATAGATAAAGGTTACAAAATAAACTAGCAGATGTCCAGTTGCTGATAAAATAAAACAACCAAGAAAATGTTCACATCATGTCAAACGGCAAGTACACGTATAGCCAACGAGCATTCTAATATACACCGTCCAATGACCAGTCAGGACATTCTAAGGCTCTCTAACAGGCGAGAATCTTGGCAACTGCAGCCTCGGCAGCAACCATGACAATAGCCTGGATATTACCAGTAGCAAGATCGGGGTGGATGCCAGCATCAGAAACAAACTAGGAACATATTAGTATCGGACAGGAGATAAGCGACAGAGTGTACTTACGAGGTTGTCCATTCCATAAACCTTGGCATTGGTATCAACAACAGCTGAACCTCCCTTGCGACCATCATCAGTACCCATCTTGGTAGTACCAACATAGTGGGTTCCAGCAGTGACGCCCTTGATAATAGCAGTGGTGTTGGTGTCCTTGAGAAGCTGGAAGCCAGATGAGGAAGCAGTGAAAGACTTGATCATCTCCTCGACGAAAGCCTCGGCAGACTTGACATCAGCGTCAGTCTGAAGGTAGGGAGACTTCTCGATGACAGTCTTGCCCTCCTCGCTCAGACCAAGAACACCAGATGAGGTCAGACCGTGTGTCATGTAGACCTTGATGTTGGCAATACCATCACCACCGGCGGCGCAAGATCCTTGGAAGTAGCGAATAACACCATCGGTTCCCTTTCGTGAAGTGAAGAAGATCATGCGGTGGCGACCCTCGGTCAAAACTCCTGAAGCTTGCTTCTCGTAGAGGTCGATGTTCTTGGTATCAGTGCCGTTCAAAACGCTGGCGGCGTCGACAATGCGGTAGTCACCGCCAGTCTTGACAGTGAAAGTGAAGATAGGGTGATCCTTAAGACCCTGTCCGACGGGGAGCTCGATCCAGTTTCGCTCGGCGGGAACAGCGACGCCGGACTTCTTTGCAGTAAGGATCTGCTTCTTGGGACCGATACCAGAGTTGAACAGAAGGCGGGGCGTAGTTAGAGCACCAGCAGAGAGAACAACACGGCCGTGCTTAGAGATGTTGACAATCTCCTTCTTGCCATCAGCAGTCTCAATCTCAACACCAGTGGCACGAGAGCCAGAACGAACAACTCGGGTAACCTTGGCGCCGAGACGAAGAGTGAAGTTCTTTCGCTTCTGAGCAAGAGGGAGATAAGTCCTGACGGGTCCAGCTCTCTTGGCGTCCTTGATGTTCCAGGCGGGCCAGCTGTAGATTTGATGCTTCTCGTTAGGCTGCTTGATCATATCAACAGACTTCCAGCCCAGCTTGTCGAAGAAGGGAGACAGAACGTTGTAAAGACCCTGGTCATATCGCTGGCCGTTCTTTGAGGTTGTCAAAGCACCTGGGTTGCGAGAGTACAGTCTCTGGGCAGCGGGAGCGACATCATTCCACTTCCAGCCCTTGGGCCATTTGTCGTTGAAGTCGTGGTCGGCAGGATGAACAAAGACCATGTAGTTAACAGTGACACCACCTCCGAGAACACAAGCTGCCATACCAGGGGTGTCATCGCACATGTACTCGTTCCATAGAGGAAGAGTGCTAACAGCGGATGTAAGACCAGGGAGGTCAATGGGAGTGATGGACTTGTCCCAAGGCAGAGAGTGATTGGAGCCAGTGGCGACGGTTGGGCCATGCTGGCCACGCTCAAGAAGAAGAACCTTCTTGTTAGCCTCGGAAAGTCGCTCAGCGGTGATCAGACCAGCAGGGCCACCGCCAACGACAATGTAGTCATAGGTAGTTGATTGTTTGCCAGAAACGGATGTAGCCAAAGTGGCCAAGCCAATGGCTGAAAGAGATGAGAAACGCATAATGAATGAGTGTTGAAAAAATGTGATCCACAGTAAAATCTAGAGGACTGGCCTGGAAATGTCGATCAAGATGGAGGAACTGTTTATTACTTATGAACTTTGCCCTTGCAGCCAGATCTCATCGCCCCATTGTATCCCCATTGTACGGATCCGGCCCTTGACGTATAGCGTTTCATCGAAGGGAGGAAACCAAGGCATTTCTGTTAACCAAACCCGAGTGTTGGATAGTGTGTAAGCAATAGCGCCGGAGCTGATGTGGATGCTGATTCATGCCACGAGGTGTCAAGAATGCAATCAATCCTACTGTTGGCCGATGCAACTCCATAATTTGGACTAATTTACTGATAAGATAGAGATGGTACATTAGTCAGGTGGTCCGAGTATGCCGTGAAACGGTCATTGTCCGCCTTCAAGAGGGTCAAGCACTGTGCAAAGTCCATGTTTATCGAGCTGTATCCCTGCGAATTTTCAGGTCCCGAGGTTTGTCATGCTGAATCAGGGACAAGCGTAGTCCTAGAAGAGTTAGCTCAGCGAGTAACAGACTTTGGAACTTTTCTAGAACAAGTTCGATTGACGTCTTTACCGAGATGAAGGAGGCTATTGATTGGTTATGGTCACTAGTTGATGGAGTCTTGGAATTCCCACCAATTGCAGGTTCTTCATACGTTTCCCTTAAATTTTAACTCCGGCATTCAGAGCCGGTTTTCATAAAACTCTGTGCAGTCTCTGTCTGTGTTATCTTGTTACCAATCTTGCATGATTGTTGCCTTCCTGGGGGGAAAAGAATTATCCGATGTTGAAGCTCACATATTTTCAGGTATAAGGCTATGCTCCAATTATGACGCAAGAGTGGTCTTGGCAGACGTTAACACTTGTTGCAGATATCCGTATAACTGTAGGAATTCTTTGCCACTGAACTCGAAGTCAATATCTTGCAATAGCGATAAAGAGTACGTCATAGCCTATATTCAACACGCTGTCTGAAATATAAAATAAAATAGCTGAGAGTTGGGTCTGGAGTAGACATAGGGTAGGTACGCACGTAGTCTCCAGTTTAAATCTGCGTTTAAGGCGTTACTGAGCTTCAGGTTCATTGTGACTTAACCTGCTGAAAATAGGACCAAATAAAAAGAAAACCAACTTTAGGTATAGATGCCATCCAAGTCCTTTAACTTGATTCTTTTAACTGATCTAATCTTTTCCAAGTTCTCTCAGTTGAAGATCTGATAAGTAACCGTGTTATTCAGAGTGACCCCATGTTTCGGCATATCCGGCGTTACGTAAATCTGTCCACTAAGGGCCCGGCATTTCACTCTCGTATTGCCAGGCACTAAGTTTATTAGCTCGTTACGTTTGAGACAAAATGCGATGATCGTCTGGTTTACAAGCTACATTGAGGAATAATCGTCTATGTTATGGAGGACGCTGCCTTGCAATATGGACTTTGATCAGTCTCGGCATTTTGGCTTTGGCTATGGGTATGGCTTTGTATATTATTTGGACTTTATCTTCCTTGGCCCCACTGCAGGAGAAAGGACTAACTGCCGATCTCCAACTCTTGATGCTCAGTGATTGGACTCACCATTGAGCCTCAAAAGATGTCGACTCTGTCAATCCGAGTCATGTTGGTAGATTATTGCTTTTTCTTAACGTTTCCTAGTGATATATGCATGAAATGGTGCTCAATGTGCTGTTTGTGATTGGGGAATGCACATTGGCATATCCTAAAAATAGGATCTGCCGACAGCCGAGATTAGCTCGTGTTTATGGGTCTGTCTTTATCTGTGCGCACGACGTCACATGGTGTATTTTCTCCTATAAGACAACACCATCATCTACTAAATATTAGTTTCTGGTCTGTTCTGTTCTACTCGTTATTCCAAATCGTCAACATCGATCCAAGATAACTATGGGTGTTACTCGCTTCGCCTCGGCCGTTTTGGCCACATCCCTTCTTGGCGCTGCTTCAGCTGCCGTTGTGGATATGCCAGTCATTATTGAAGATGGTTACCATATGGTTGAAGTCGGCGTTGGAAAGCCTGCGCAAAACTTCCGTCTGTTATTTGACACTGGGAGCGCTTCGGCTTGGATGATCGATGAATATTGCGCTGAGCACTGCACCAGCGTTCGCAAGTAATTTGCCGCACCATCTTGTAGTACGGGGAAATGAAGCTGACATTTATAGGGACCGCACTGGTTACAACATCACAGCATCTTCGACCGGGAAAAAGACTGGAGAGGACGCCTCGATTGATTACCTCGGCGGCAAGGTCGCTGGCCCAACCGTCGAAGATAAATTCACCGCCGACAAATTGACTTGGGATCAGAAGTTCATTGCTGCCAACGAAAGCAACTGGTCTGCTCTTGCCGCCAACGGTTTCATGGGCCTTGCCTTCGGCAGCATTGAGGATGGAGGCGCTACACCCGTTTTCGAGTCACTCATGATGCAGAAGTTGATGGACGAGCCCAAGTTCGGTATCTACTATGCACGAAGCGAGAAGGACAGCACCGGTGGTAAGCCTGGCAAGGGTCTGCTCACCCTCGGAGGATCCAAGGAGAAGGACTACGTCAAGGGCAAGATGGAGACTGTTCAGCTCACGACTGGTACCAACGGCGAATACGATGTTTGGCGAACCATTCTCCACACCACTACCGGCCACCGCAAGGGCAAGGACTGCAAGCCCAAGAAGTCTCAGGTTGACTTTGCTGGTACCAGCGTCGTCTTCGACACCGGCGCTTCCTCCATTTCCGTCGCCAAGAACAAGATCGACGACCTCTATGCTTCCATCGGTATGAACTGGACTGCTATCATCACGGGCAAACATATTCCTCTGTGCAGCGAGTTCACCAAGGACTGGTCTGTTTCATTTGAGGTTGGCTTCTACGGAGACACCAAGTTTGTCAACATCACTGGTGATCAACTCGCTCTTCCTGGTTTTGCTAACCGGGACGATGCTTGCTGGCCTCCTTTTGATGACGACGGTAGTGAGGGCTTTGCTCTTATTGGTACTAGGTTCTTGCAGAACTTCTACACTGTTTGGGATTATGGTGCTCAGTATGAGAAGGGCGGTTACATGAACCCTAGCCTTTCTTTCGGCTACCTTAAGGACGGAATGTAAAATTTGATATATATGATTAGAGAATATTAGACGTCCACCACTGTTTCTGATTGAATTGCTCATGAGCATTTGCCCAATGTTATCAAGTGCGCTGCAACGATCCAGACGCCTTCTATGCTAATCTTCCTGTTGGAGCTCTTGCATGGAGAAAACTATCGAACCAACATGCGATACGTCACCTCATGTCAAAGAGAAAACATATGAAACGAAGCTATTTGATGGAGTTGAACTTTTAACCATAATATTAAACTAGATAAAAAATCTACAGAAGCTCAAATTGTCTTCGTCCCTCAGCGCTAATACCCAATGACTTCACTTCACCCTCGCTCACAACCTTTCTATGATCACCAGGAGGCAGAACAACAACCAAGTTCTTCCAAGGAGCCTGGAAACCAGAGCTCTCATCCTTGGAGAACTTAACCTTGATCTCAGACTCAGTAGTTGTGTAGGCAATAGTGTAAGACGAGATCTTGTTCTTAGAAGGTACTGAACATCCGTCGTCCTCATACCAAGTAGTCTCGTGCCACTTGCCGTCGCGAGATGCCTTCTGGGGAGGGAAGATCTCAACAGCTCTGTAGTCGTCGAGGGGAAGGTTTGCAACGTTCTCCTTCTCACCAGGAGAAAGAACCTGGACGTCACGACCGGTAGCGACGGCGCGACCGACCTTGCCAAGAACGGGGATACCGGCACCGTGCCACTCAACGTCAAGCTCAACCCATTGACCGGCTTCCATGTATTGGTACGGGGCGTTGAGGTTCAGGTATCCCTCATCATCGTCTGAAGCCTTGGGGAGGTAGAACTTGACCTTGCTTGCTCCAGCCTCGAAGACACCACCGACCAGCATGCAGTCACCAAGCCAGTACTGAGTCTCACCATCAAGAAGCTTCCAGACCTCAGGGTCGGACTCATAACCCCAACCAATCCAGCGCTGAGGAGGTAGAGCACTCTGATGACTCTCAAGTGCCAGAGAGTAGATATAAGGGATCAATGCGTAACGACGCTTGATAGTCTTTCGGACAAGATGAGTGATAGAAGGGTGCATCCAAGGCTCAATAACATCACCGATAGAGTTGTCCTCACCAGTCTTGAAGCAGTTGATGGCGAAACGAGGAGAGTAGATACCAAGCTGAACCCATCGAAGAAGAAGCTCGGGAGAAGGCTGAGGACCCTCGAAACCACCAATATCGTGTCCGTAACAATGCATCAAGCAGAGACCAGCTGTGAGAGACAGAGCAGTAGATCCCCTCATGCTATCCCAGCTGGTTGTGTTGTCACCGCTCCAAGAACTGCAGGCATATCGGTTGGTACCGGCAGTGGAACTTCGAGTAAGAACAAATGGGCGCTCATCGGGTCTAACAGCAAGAAGAGCATCATGAGATGCCTTGCCGTTGAGCTCAGTGTGAAGGCTGCGGCCCCAGAGACCGACTTGAGGACGCTTCTCAAGACCTTCAGGGACATTGAGGACGTCCTTGTTGACGTTGAGAGCGCACTCCCACTCATCATCAGGAATGGTGTACTCGTTGTTATCGTTCCACATACAGTCAATACCCTCCTCCGCAAGCTTCTTGATACCGTTGTACCACCACTGGTAACCCGCCTCAGAGGTAAAGTCGATATGACCACCATCATCTCTCTCACCACCTCCAGCACTCCAAAGCTTGGTGACAGCCTGTTCCTTGGTATGAGGGTCAAGGAAGAGACCACCAGCTTCCCTAAGTTTCTTGTACTCAGGATGACTGGAGACAAGATAAGGCTTGACGTTGGCGATGGTTCGCATACCAAGTTTGTGGAATTCCTTGATCCAGTCCTCAGGATCAGGGAATCGGTGACGGTTCCATGTGAAGACGTGTCGGTTCTTGGGATGAGTCTCAGCGACGGTGTATCCTGATGACATCTGGTAGGCGGAACAGGGAATGTCGTGCTCCTTCATCTTGTTTGCCAAGTCGATCAAGGACTGACCGGCAGGGGGATCGTCAAGCATGGAGTACTTCATACCTCCAGAGAGGTAACCAAAAGCCCATCGGGGAACAAGGAGGGGATGACCAGCCAATTGAGCATAAGTCTGGACAATATCCTTGAGAGTCTTGCCAGTGATGATGTACTCCTCAAGACCGCCAAAGTCCTGGCGGTAGACCTTGTAGAAACCCCACATACCATCCATCTCAGAGCCGATGGAGTATTCGCCTCGAGTATGGCTGGTAGAGAACATGGCTACGCAGCCATTGGGGGTAGCGTTGATCAAGAGAGGAATGTTCTTGTAGAGAGGATCAGTGCGATGGACATCATATCCAAAGCTGTCAGTAGCTGATAGTTGGAAACGACGGCCTGACAAGTCCATAGGCGCAGCCTTCTCTCCAAGACCAGCGTGGAAAGTCTTGCGGTTGTATAGGGTATAATGAGCGACGCCATCACCATTGACAGCATAAGATCTGTTATCAAGATCTTGAAGAATAGGGTCTTGTCCCTCAAAGCCAACTGACAAAAGAGGAGTCTCTCCAGAGTAATTGACATTGGCAATCACATCGCCAATCTGAATCTTGGTGCCCTTGTCCGTAGCATCAACCTTGGGCTGAACGCCATCAAGCTTTGTCTCAGGACGAGGGACACTGGGATGAGGTGGTAGAGGATGTGTAGGAGATGTGAAGGTAGTTCTGAAGACATTGGGACGGACAGCCTCAAAGTTCCACTCGAAAGGGAGAGTAGCATCATTGCTGCGGAGGTGAACTGAAGGCTTGGAGGTGTCCTTGCTGGTGGAGTCAAGGGTCCAAGACGCGGGGATACGCTCACGTTGAGGCATGATGAAGGATAGATAGAAGGATGGTATGAGAACTGAAGAAGATAAGATTAATTTGAAGAGGGGATTCTGTCTCTTTTATCCTAATGCTATGTACATTTGAATGCCGAGCGCCGGCATTGAGATGGCCTCATTCACGAATCATGTCTCCAACTATTCGGATACATCTCATTTTCTCCGTGTCGAGGGACGGAGAAATGTAGTCAAGTCCGATTTGATCCACCGCGTGACTTGATCAGTCCAGTTGGTGAGTGAACCCCTCATGCGGAGGCGTCGGAGAAGTTTTGTCAAGTCCGAGCACTAGGCCGAGAATCCCCACGGGGTAAAAAGTCCACTCCGAAACCTGCTACGGTTATGTTTCTGATGATCTTGAGTTAAATGCTTGCGTCGGCTCTAGGACTGACTCGTTTGAATTTAAGCATGATATTTCGCGTGTTCTGTGAAGAACAATACGTCTACATCAGATGCTCTGGTTCTGTCTGCAATGGACGTGAAAAGAAGCTCCACATATCTGTCAAGCTAGACCCTATACGATGCAAAGAATACGGCATTCTGGCCTGAGGCCCCAAGGCAAGAGTGTTATTGGAGATGTCACCCCGCGTATTGAGATTGGAGTGCGAATTAGAGTCACGAGATGCATATTCTGAATAACCTCACCCAAGACAACCAGCTGAGATGGATTTATCGCAAGAACCCCAGAACGCAGATGGATACCCTATAGCGACTTCAACAGCCCGTGCTCGAAAACGGAGGATACCGGTATACCAGCCCTGTTTTTCTCGGCGTATCTGAACTCGCTAACCTGTCATTTTAAGAAAGCTTGCACGACTTGCCGTCAAAGTAAAGTGTGTGGGTCTGGTGAATCTTTGTGACTGCTGGTCTGATTTTTCATTAGGTCAAGTGCGATGGTTCAAGGCCATGTTCTCGGCATGTACCCATGGCAGCAAGTTAGTGGACTATACTAATGGTCTCTTCAGATGCTGTCAACTTCAGAAAACATGTTATTTTGTTGAGAAGCCCAAGGAGCCTCATGAACTGTCAGTACTTTCATCATTACTGATGTCAACTCGACTAACACATTGAGCAGGAAAATTGAGGCTCTCCAAAAAGAGATCGAGACACTGAAGTCTCGCTTGCAGTCAAATACATCAAGTTTGATACAGGGTTCACCGAACGGTTATCTACCAGATAATAACAATCTCCAGTTCAATAGTCTGAGTAACAATCACACGACTGCTCAGAATGCAGGCCCATCAATACAAGCGCAGCTCCAGCCTCGACCAGCAGCTTCGGTATCTACCAGTTCTCCAGAGACTGTTCTATCGACTGGAAGGCAACACGAAAGACTGAGATCATCATTCGAGACCGAGTCAGTTGCTCCGGTGGCGACCGAAGGCGGTGCTGATCTCAACAACGAAGAAGCCCAGTTATACTTCAACGCCTTCTTCTCTGGCTGTGACCGCTACGTTCCCGTTTTCGACCCGCGATATGACTCTGTCCAAGCTATCCGAAGTCGAAGCTCACTCCTCTTCATCACAATATGTTCAGTCGGGTGCCGTGTATTGAATGGAACAGACTCAAGATGGCGAGCTCTCGCACTTCACACCCAACGCATGCTCAATGCAGCTATCGCCAATCCATCAATGGGAAGTCTTGAGACTGTGCAAGCACTCTTGGTCCAGGCATGCTATGCAGGTGAAAGGGCACTATTGATAGCAATCGCTACTCGCATGGCGTTGGACCTGGGATTTCCGGAGGCGTATGATACGCTAATCACTGAATCTGTCTTGGGCGAGATGCAATCGGATGGCCATCAAACTACAGAAGACAACTTTCTGAGAATGAGGAAGACGAGAGTTTGGCTGCATTTGTTAGTTATGAGCTATATCCTGCACGTGGACGCTGGTGGGATGCCAACCTTCAAATTCCGAGGTGCTTCACGTAGATGCAGAGTCCTTTTACAAAGTCCCTTGGCCACCGGAATGGATCATTATCTATTTGCGCAAGTTGAACTCAACGTTCTTCGAGCCAAGATATACGCTTCATTGCCTCAAAGAGCTCACCTCAGCGATGAAGAGATTCTGGACTTGGTTAAAGATGCAAAGCTTGATATTGATGTTTGGTTTCAAGATTGGATACGAATCTCACAGCCTCACCATGAATCAATGCCATGGTTTGTTCCAAACTTGGCAATTCAGCGCTGTTGGGCCGACAATACAGCTCTCTGCCGTGCAGTGAGAGCCGCAGGTGTCGAGAACGTCAACGTCATGTCGCCGACCCAGAAGAACATTTTGTTAATGACCAAAGCATCGCTTCAACAACACCTCGACATCATCATCGAAGAGCCGAGGGTTTATCTCAAAAGTATCCGCTATGCTATGGACTTTGTCTGGGCCAAAAATACTTTCTGTTGTTTACTTTTACTCAAGTTATCTGCCTTAATGCCAGAGATGCAGTCGCAGGAGCTTAGTAATGAGCTTGTGATCAAAGCTGTCGTCTTATTACGCGAACTTGAACTGGTGGCTACAGCTGGACAGAAAGATGACACGAGATCGAATACAAGTGTACTGTATCTTCAACTTCTGAAGATGAGTATTCAGAAGTACAAGCGATGGCTGGGCCTTGACCAAGATAGTTCTCGGGATGAGACGCCTGCTATTCCAACTCAATCGAGGAACGACATGCAACGCCCTGGGTATAACGAACTTGAATCATTTGTACCAGATCAATTCGTCTTCGAATGGGATTTCCCAGGTCTCACGCTGTTCTCTTCCCCAATTCATGAGACAACTTGGTTCAATGAATTATTTGCTGGAGCACAGGACTTTGGAGAAAATGGCAGTAATATCAATTGGGCACTTATAGACTTTTCCATGTAACATATATAGTGCATATATAATGTCAATTCTATCAATGCCGTGCTTACATAGTATGTCAAAAATAGTTATCTCCTCTGTCGTCAGCTGTCTCGGTCCCTCGGCGGGGTAATGAGCTGAGAAAAGAGAGATTGGTTGATTATCATATCATTCATCCTGTTTCTGCAACAACATGGTTTATCAGAATGCAACGCTACACCAACACCTCTCAAAATCTCACGAATCATATGAGGCGAAATACTCCTTGGATCCACCTCCAATGGCTCCAACGACTTTGACGTGTCAAGCGGTTTGCGAATGGAGCAGGGGACCCTTGCTTCTCGGCGAACTCAAACCAACCTGTCACATTTCTTTTTTTTTCTTCATTTACCGTCTTCTCGCTTCGCCTCTGTTTCCGTTTTCACTTTTTCCCTTTTGCAACCTTGAAATTTTGGAGTTAATATCGAGTTGAACCCGAACTTTGTCAAATAGCAATGTCGACTACCGATAACAACCAACCCCTCGCGGTTGATGAGACCGTAAGAAATCTAGCATGGGCTCTCGATGCATGACCTGACTCGTGCGACTAGGTGGTTCTTGATGATAATGATTCTGGACATGAGGAGGTATGAAACACCTATCCACTTCTCAGTTAGATTAGCGAATTGACAAGCTTTTTTACCCGTCGTTAGGATATCCAATCATCCACTCAAAGCATCAGCAGTACCATTCTTCAGTACCGACAAGAGAATGGACGAACCTATCATGGATATAAAGATGGAAGTGAGTAAAATGCCTCGTTTGAGTGGATCCATCCATATTGACCAAACAGAATACAACGTTCCTAATGATGAGGAGGAGAATGAGCGACTAGGTATGTAAGACACTGACGTTGGCTTGTTGATACTAACAAATCAAGACCTTCAACATGCTCTTTTCCTTAGAACATTTGATGACAAACTTGGCTTTGCCCCGCCTACCAAGGCTGAATATAATGCCAAGCATGTCCTGGATATCGGAACTGGCACTGGAATCTGGGTTATGGATTATGCTGACGACCATCCCGGAGCCGAGGTTTGTCTGCCTTGGCTTTTGTCTCTATCAAATAATTTCTCACTGATCGTATAGGTCACTGGAGTCGATCTTTCTCCTATTCAACCGAGCTTGTAAGTATACACAGTACTCGCTTCTGAGAGCCAGCTAACAGAATCAGTGTCCCACCAAATGTCCGATTCATCATTGATGACATTGAAGAGGAATGGCAATACTCATCCAAGTTCGACTACATCCACAGTCGCATGATGAACTCGAGTGTTGATGACTGGGCAAGCTATGCCCAAAAGATTTACGACCATCTCGAGCCAGGCGGTTACGTTGAACTCCAGGAAATCGACATCTTCTGCAAGTCAGATGACGGAACACTAACCGAGAAGCACAACCTGCACCAGTGGGCTCAGCTTCTTTTTGATGCTTCCGTCAAGCTAGGACGCCCATACTTCAACCCAGGTGACCTAAAGGACGTCCTAAGCAAGGCCGGCTTTGAGGGTGTCACTGAAGCAAAGTTCAAGTGGCCTTCAAACCGATGGCCCAAGGACAAGAAGCATAAAGAGCTTGGAGTTTGGAACAACGAGAATGCCACCTTCTTCCTTGAGGCTGTTGCGATTGCGCCGCTGACAAGAGCTTTGGGCTGGTCGAGGGAGGAAGTCACTGTTTTTATTGCTCAGGCGAGAAAGGAGTTGAACGATCCCCGTATTCATGCTTATTGGCCAATGTAAGTCTAACCGTCGCAAGAGGACTGTGCAGTGTACTAACACTATTTTAGCATCTCGGTATATGGCCGGAAGCCCTTAAACTAACGCCAGTAAGATGCCTGTATATCCCTCTTGATCGCTCTTCTTTCTATAGCACTTGTATAAACAGCCGAAAGACTTAGCCAAGGGAGAGATCAATCAGGCCCAATGTCAGCATCAGCGTCAGCATCAGCCCCGGCCTTAGTTGACAGTCTGTATGTTCGAGAGGCCGGATTAGAAGAAACGGCCAGAGCCAACAGGACGAGAAAGAGACTAAGGGTTGATGATAATAAAGGGTCGAATGACGAATTCATCTTGGCAGAGATGGTGAAAGAGTACAAAAAAAAATAGAAAAAGAGATCAAGGAGAAGCAACATGACTTGAAGGCACTCGGGAAGACCATTCAAATATTGAAAGGCTCTCCAAGGAATTTGTAGTCATTTATTTTTAAGGTAGCCATGTGGTGGAGAAACATTCGAATAGAGAGGGACTTCAAGACTGACAAAACAGTAAGGGAGGACTATCTAAGAATAAATAATAGCTTACCAATAATTATATACCAAGTCCCTAAGGTACTATTAATACCTGGCGAAGACGAACGGTTAGATAGTGCTAGTTTATCTTGGCAGTAATAGTCAGTAGGTCACAATTGTCCAGTCTTCAGATGTAGGGCCCGAGAATAATTTTAACCTGTTAAATAAGAACTACAGGAGTGTAATATATTATATCCTTCAGTAAGCAATAAAGAATGGTGCTTGGCGTTTGTTTATAGAAGCTTTAATTAAGCTACTGTATTTAACATGCTTAATAACTAGGATTTTATAGTTAGCAGTTCGAATGATGAAACTCTCTTCGCCTGGCGTATGCCTGTCTGACAATTTTGTACCAGTTCTTCAAATTCAGCACAGCCTGTAGGATCTTAGGCGGACGGCATTTTGGGATCCGCCTGGGCATACAAGGGTAGCAACAGTGAATAATTTGATGCAGAAAGGGACTCCAAGGAGCGGATAGCGGGGTTTATTAAAGACTAAAGACCTCGGCTACTGGAAGAAGCCAATGTGCTGCGCCCCATTCAAAGTCACGTTAGATACCGGTAGACTGGTCAAGGTTCCTTACTGACCGCACTTGTGATTGTAGATCGTCATGCATTGTTCAGCCATTGGCCTTGTGCTTTTTTACTGGTAGGTAAATTCCCATGGACTTTATGTAGATACATAAGACGGTAAGATAAATATTAAAGTTTGTGGCTGAACTTAGCTCTGTGATAGTGGCTTCGATACTAATTTAGTTGTCGATCACTGTTTCATGCTTGGGTAATACAGTGTAGCTTGTGAGACAACCTGTGGATAAAGGTTTACTCTATCTGTAATTATACGGAGGAGAATATCTGCGGTTTAAATTCTTGTATTTACAAGAGATTTTAGTTTGAAGGCAGAACCAGAAGCAAGATCGCCTACGCAGCGGAAAGTAAATCGGTTAAAGTGTCAGACTGGCGTGGCCGATCTCACTATATACAAACGTCATAAAGCACTACTAGCCTTTGGTAGAATCTCACACACTGCGTTCATATGGGACGGGACAACGGGAGTATCGTCGATCCCTTTCTCCGTCTGTTTCCGGAGACGCTCGGGCTCGGACCTCCTATACGTACTTCACCTGTTCACCCTTGTGTGGCGATCTGCCATTTCTGTTCTGTGATGCATTTTCCTTTTTCTTCCGAACTCCTTTCCTATCTACAATATTCGGAATGCAGCGAAACCGTCCTAAGCATAGCTCTCTCTAATGGTACAATCTACTCCCCTAATTATTGCAGTCTGCGTAACGCTCACTGTTTTCACGGCTGTCTTTCTGGGTCTCCGCCTGTACTGCAAGGTCATTCGCCAGCGTAGATTCTGGTGGGATGATCATGTCTTGATTGCGGCATAGGTGAGTTTCCACAGCTTATTTCCGGCCCTCACGATTAGTTGCATTCAAGTTCGTGGGGTTTGAGCTAGGGCTACTAACATGATCCTTTTTCTTATCAGACCTGCCTTGCTATCAGGACTGGTCTTGTCATTTTCAACGTCATCCTTGGTTTCGGCAAGGACGTGTCAAATGTTGATCCCGCTGTTGTACCAAAGATCGCCCTCGTTGGGACCATTTTTGGACTCTTCTCATGCTTATCCGTAGCATGGAGCAAAACATCATTTGCTCTGACCTTGTTACGATTAGTGGATGGCTGGATGAGGTGGTTTCTGTGGTTCCTCATCATCACAATGAATATTAACATGAACTTGGTCATTATCTTCTCCTTCATTACATGTACCCCGTCAGAGAAGGTCTGGCACTCGAGCCTTCCGGAGACTTGTTGGAATTCCATGGTTGCAACATACTATAACATCTTGGCTGGAGGTTAGTCCTTACTGCACCTAGTCTTCCCTGTTATTGACTGTCTTGAGCAGTTTACTCGGGACTTGTTGACCTTATGTTCCTCCGCTTTACAGGGGTCGACTTGGTTTTTGAAAAATGGGCTAGCGTCGGGGTAGACTTGGTTCTGACAGAAGGTAGAATTGAATTTTCGATGGCCTTGAATGCCCGTTCAAACATGCCAACACTTTGACAGCAGTGCGTCAAGATCTGGCTCACTAACAATTACTTACCCTGGCATCCACTGTTTGTGTCGGCTGGCAGCATAAGCTTCTACATGCAGCTGTATTGGTCGGCCAATGTCATCGTTTCTAAGAATGAGGCTCTATATAGTCCCGAAAGTTTACCCTGCTATCATAACATATCTGCAGCGGGCCGCATGACTTACAAGGGGCCCACACTTGGGGCTCTGCCTTTAATTTACCTAGCGATATTTAACTGCTAAGTTATACTAATTGTCTTTCAGATAGAGCCCTTTTTAATGGGTATCCGCACATTAGCTATGCTCGCGAAATCTCCATGTCGAGATGCTTTGAGCCTTGCATTGGGTCATTTGGCTTGTTTGCCCTAAATCTAGCGTCCAGCTGGACTGGAATCTTGTAAAGGTCGATATCTCATACCGGGCGACGCGTGCGATTACCTCTTTCGTTTGGTACAGTTCTCAAACATCTAATCGTCATTTAAATGCCATCCAAGTTTAGACTTCGTAATAACGTACATTTAGCAAAGACTGGTTGAAACGGGGGGGTTACAAAGGATTGCCTAGTATCGAGGGAACTCTGTACGAGTATATCTTACCACCAGTATCAGTAAGTCGGTGGATGTAATCCTCCAATGGTTGAGAGCATCCGTGAGTTTCCATAAATTTCCATGAATTTCGGCGCCTTTCAACCCCAGAAACCTTGATTTTACCCTCGGCTAGCATCGCAAAGATATTTTGTTTCGCCGATGTTAGCCGCAAGGTTGATGTAACTGACCTCCCTCAGGATGGTCTTGAATATACTTAGAGCAGAAAACCGGCGGCACCTTAGTTTTGGATTTGGATTTCTGCTCTGGCTCATCCTTTATTCTTGAGTAAGTAATAGCTGGCGAGCATATCGTCATGGACTTTTAGTTGCTATAAATTAATACTAATTCTTCATTGAGCCTGCCTCTTTATGGTCTCGCTTCATGGTGGCATTACAGTTTAGTATAAACTAATCTTATGGAAAGTAATCAAAGATGGAAGATCAGAATTCCCTTCCTAGATTTAACACTCTCGTGCAATGGGTGGCGCCAAGCGCTATCTTCATACGTGCACAGCCAAAAGAATAGCCAAAAGGTAATTGAGTTTAGTGCTGGCATTACTGATCACAACAATCCATGATGCCTCGACTTGATATCGCTGTCTCAACTGACTATGGATTAGTATATCAGAGGGCTTGTTGCGGAAGCTGAAGGTCCATAAATACCCAGTGTCTAGCACCTCATCAAGCAGAGTTTATTCTATCTCTATATCTTGGCAACTGAACGCATCTTCATCACCCATAACAAACAGAATGATTGATAAAAAGCCAAACATCTCTATCAGACCAAGAAGCGCGCTACATATTCACACTGACATAGCTCAGTCAAGAGACGAACCTAACTGTCAGCAAGTATACGTAAGTAAAGTCTATAACGGACTCGATAGCAGAAAGTTGACGGGCGAACTTGTAGGATCCGGATGAATCGTCGATAGATACTTTGAAAGAACTCATCCGTCTTCAGCATAACGCTCTGTTAATGCTTGAAAAGTCTACGAAACTGCTAAGAGAGTCGGTTGTCCTGCTACAAGAGCAGACACAAGGAACTCGAATTGGCTCAAAGAGTTCAACCCAACAAGACGCTGTGTACAATGAATACTCGGAGTTTGCAAATAACATTCGAACCCGTTCAATGCAGCTTATAGACCGTGCCTTGCCCAATCAAGCCGATGAACTGACCTTCCCAACCCAGGCATATGCCATGGAGAATATCAGCGTTGGTGACAACAGTCAACAGACAATAATCTTAGAAGGTAAGGGTTTAGTGAGGGCAAGAAATGTAGCGACTGGAGACGGATCCAGACAGATTATTGGTAATCTTTCTGATTCCATGTTACAAAAGATTGTCGAGAGTTGGAAACAAGATTTATAGATAGCATAGTTGTATGTAAATAACCAAACGCTTTGCAAGCTTCTTTCTATCTCCTTTATGTACCAGTAGCCCATACACCTTGCCCCATTACGCCTCCGCTACTTACAGTGCAGTCGTGGTTACTGCGGCTTATATGATTACTTACTTCGCCCCGATAGAGGCTAGTACATTCACTTACTGTGCTCCTCTATTAAGCTTATGTAGACTCCGTTCTACTAGTAGAGAGCTATATAATGAATTACACCTGTCTACTAGTAGAAGGGCTTATATGTCAGGTAATGAATTACTAGTTGAGAAGCTTATACGGTTGCTGAGGCTTATGTAGTTACCTACCTCTACTTGTAGAGAGGCTTACCTGGTTGCTTACTTTTCTACTACTAGTAGGGTTATGCATTAACTGACTATTAGTAGCGGATATCAATTACATTATGTAGAGAACCCAATCTCTTTCGTGGTATCGCTCTCCCGTTTTTGAACTTTAGGACATGGTCAATTATCCGACAGTGTGAGGTGAAGGGGTCCATGCAGGCATACTTCTCGAATGTTGCGGCTTGTTCGGCGCGAGTGTTGAGGCTTCACACCAACCCAAGACGAGCAAGTTGGGTCCCAGAAGCAGAAGTCGAGAGAGACATCGTCAAAAATCGGAAGCTCAACCACTTTTCGGAGCAGGCCAGATTCGCCGGTGAAAGATTCTCTCATGCCCCAGTGTTTGACTAGATTACGCTTCCTGATAGTTTTCTCCGTCTGTGGCGAGGCCTCTAAATGTTCGAACTATTGTGTGATGTCTTGCACAGCTTTACCGCGGGTCTGCGTCAAGTTGTGGTCGCTCATTATGCCAAGGCTCAATAGCTCACCGCTATGAGTAGATCCCAAGATAAAATCGACTCGAGCACAAACAAGACTCTTCTGCACATTTTTAAGTGATCGGAAGTCCTGGTCGGCTCCACAAAACACATGACGAGAAGAAGCCGAAGTAGCATGGCCGTCCGAATACTGTTGATATACTCTATAGAGTCCTCCTGTCTAATGTTATATGCACGAGACATTCCCAGATTTCCTGACACCAGGCTTCGATGAAGGGCTACAATCCAGCAGCAAAGCGTGGTCATTTCGCTAACGGGTAACAAGCTCAATAAGATGCGTCGTTTGTGCCGATGATGTGCAGGATAGTGCGTGGTATGTCGATACGTTTGTAGAAACCTTCCATGACCAGCGTTGAGATAGGTACGATTTTCTGTAGCTCAGAATGTCCTGTGCTCCGCTAGGTGCCTTTTGAGGACTATGACCCCCCGGACGAAAATTGTATATAACATAACGTCTTGTTCCTCGCCAGATGCCTCCGCGAGACTTAGAAGGAAAAGGCGATAACTGCTCAGTCCGTCAAATATAACGATGACTAGAAGAGATACCAACCGTATATGGGAACGGAGAGGCATAAATTTGATATTAACATCTTGCAATACATCTCTACGATGAGCTAGAAAGCCCTTCACGGTAGAATTGCCCTTGCCGCAGTGGAGGTCTGCTCTTATGTCTCAAGTGACGTGTATTAGAACTAGTATCATAGTTAGCTAGACGATTTTCCAGAGTTTCATTCAAGTCCAGGATGCAGCAATAGAAATAAAAACTACAAGATAGACTCATGTGTTGGAATACGATAAACTAAAAAGAGCATGTTGTTTAAAAATACCCGAAGCACTAGTAACTATCCAGAAAAAGCAACACCAACATCATTAGTCCCCATATCAAAAATGTAAGAATCGTCATCCATGACTGAGGGCGGCAAATAAGGCCCGGTAGTTGGAGTCCTACTATCCACGCCTTCTCGGATATTGGGCCAGTTTCGTGAGTCTGTGCGAGAATCATTCCTTTTCCACTGAGGAAACTTCTCTTGCAAAACCTTCAGTATACCTTCCTGCATATGCTCGAAGATATCCTCTATCAGCTCCTCACGATCTTCAATGCTTGCTTGATCATTAGGATCCACAGCGTCAGGGAGACGCCATTTAGGGTAAAGGTTCATGTGCGATGGTTGTACTTGAAAGTCGTTGCCGCTGTCCTGAAAATAGTAATAGCAAAGCCTGCAAGGAGGCTTGCTAGTAGCTATAAACATGGCATCATTCCAGAAGTCGCAGGGTCGTGTTTTGCCACTTTTTAGAAGATAATTGTGCAAATTAACCTCACTGTGAACCTGAGTTTTGGACGGAAACTCCTGTTCCTGCTTCCTGATTTGCTCATCCAAGCCGTGCTGACGAAGTTCTTCAATGTCGTTCTCATAAAACGATAAGTCATATGCTGGGAATGCGGCCTCAATAATATCCTTCGGTGAAGAGTATAATACCTGGGGACGGGTAAACCTTCGAAGAGGAGATGAGGGAATGTAGCTGACTGTGAAGTCTTTGAAGAGCTCGGGCCATTTTATGGAGGCATTAACTATGGACTCAGAAGCTTGACGAAGAGAGTGTAAACGGCCAAGATAATGTCGTAGTTGATACCATTGGTAAGAAACCTCTGGCCCGGTATTGTTGATGTATTTATCAAAGACATTATTAATTCCGTTATTCTGGCTGTTATGTATAGCTTTGATAAGATCTTCGCAGTCACGGAAAACTGTTTCAAAGTTGTATTTAGCACCGCGTATTTTGCAACGCAAATACGACATTGGGTTTGATTTCTTACATTTCTTCTTAGCATCATCAGAGGAAGCCATATCGCGAGGAAATTGAGACCTGTCTTTGAGAGTTTGTAACTGTGCGATCTCGTTCAGCCCTGGTATTGTTAGATGGCCGCAACTCTGGTAATACCGATTATTTACATAAACTTACTGCCAGTCTCCTGTGATCTTTCACAGATATGAATACAGGCTTCCAGAGCGGTGGCAAACCCATTCAGGTATACTTCGAATCTGAGGAAGTTGAACTCAAGGATACGAATAAATACTTGCTTTTGTAGTGCTCTGGAAGCCAACTGATTAGGGTTGACACCCACGTACTCGATGAGATTAGAAAGAAACGCTTTGGCCCTCTCCAGCTCAGACGCCTTTCTTGAGTTTTGGGCAAAAACAAATTCTGGTCCACGGAGCCCTTTGAGAACGATAAGGGCTGTGGCACTGCTGCCACCCTTCTCATTGTCGAGGAATTGAGCTGCCTTGCAAGTGAACTTCTCGTAATCTGTAAGGCGAGAATCACTGCAACTACTTCCAGAGGAGTATATCATGTCGCTCCTGTGCTTGCAAGTCTCGTTGACGGCTTGGAGCACAATGCAAAGAGACTGATACTGCCTCTGTTGCTTGCTGTTGAGACCCATAGTTGTTCGGTCGATGGAGGAACTCATTTTGATCTTGGAAAAGATGATAAAAGGAAGGGATGATAAAGGCGATATGGCGATTAAAGCAGATGAGTAAGGTTCACTGGTTGTCTTGTGTTTGTTTGGTACAGAACATTTTACGTCGACGTGGTGGGCCTCCTTTATATAGCAAATTCCAGTCAAAGTCATATCTCTCTAGGAGCTCTCGTAGGTTTTTCGATTTCCGACACTAACCCAACACATTTCTGCAGAAATCATTCTTTGTTGCCTCCATCCCCAAACTCCTTGCACATCTTTTGCGAAGCTTTCAAGGCAACATTGGAGGTTGAAATGCAGATAAGCAGAAATTTCTTAGCTAGTAAGCAAATATTGCATGATTCAAGCCGCCTGCAACCACTGTGCCGTCTTCTTCTGCAAATCAAGTACAACCACGATGCTTCAATGTTATGCAGGTTGGAGAGGAATATGTAAACTATCCTAGTGTATATAGTTGCAAGGCGATTTCTAGCTTCAGGGTCGAAATCATTCGCTGGTGTTTTATCTCATTTTCAAAGCCCTTGCACGATTCTGGCCAGTGAAATTCGATGTCGTAGTGGATGGAATGCGCAGTAAGCTAGACAAATAATAACCTGGTAGAGTATGTACCTCTTTCCCCACTGCGGTTAGTTGACTACGCATCGGCTTGGGGATGCAGATAGTTGCTCCGGCAAATCATATAAACATCAGTGATGACTTCCATTTCCCACCAATGACGATGTTCCACGTCCAGAAGTAATGAAAAACGAATCGTCAAAGCTGGGTTAGTCGGCCATCTGCATTAGCTCGCCATCTGCATTAGCTCGCCATCTGCATTAGCTCGCCATCTGCATTAGCTCGCCATCTGCATTGGCTAGCTATCTGCATACACTGGCCATATGCACTAGTACTAGAAGCCGCCCACATTAGCTGGCCGTTCACATGCATATAACTCCTAGCCAATGATAATTGGCGTAATGGCTTGTAAGGCGTTCTCGCAAACCTTCGACATCGCCCAAGCCCGGCCTCGTTGACACTTGGAAAATGCAACTTTCAGTGAGTGCACGAGTTCGAAAGTGATGAGAGGCCTTGATAGTCTTACCTGTTGGGCACCATTCCTTCACTTTACTGCTTGGCAATTAGGCACCCAGCCGCTCAATTTGCTTTTGCTCATAATATTGATCCAGGAAGGATGCCCCCAAGAGTCTGAGAAACGAACAACATCAACAGTTCCAGATTTTTTATAACAATCCAAAACTCCTCTTCTGTATATATTGCTTATTTGGGTCCAGGTAGGATCGTTTTGGAATCCGTTACTTTACCAGATCTTTGCTTAACACCATTCTGGAACAATAACTTCGTTTTGTCATGTCATTTGGGCAACAGTATATGCCGTCATATCATGCCATTGTGCATTCCTCCATATCAATGACAGGAGTGAATGAGGACTCAGAGGACACAAACCTAGCTCCTTTCAACTACGGATATGGTGACATTGATTTAACTTACGACGAGACAGAGGCGCTTCGTCATATCAAAAACATTGCCAGTCGGGGCTACTTCGACAGAAGGTTGATGCCGGTACTTTCTGGGACTAGCTCCAGCACAGAATCACACGCTGAAGAACAGCCTGCTGTCTCGCATAGCGGGATTGGCGAAGATATTTCGACTCATTAGAGACCTGATATGCCGCCTGTTCCTTCCTATGAGATCCAAAATTCCCCTCACCTTTCGTTCCAGCCTGTCCAACATAGCAATATGTCTTCGTATTATGAGGGTTCTACCACGCACCAACTCGATACGCAACATCCGCCATCATTAACACAATACCCAACCCCCCAACCACTTGCTGTTACAACCACTGAGGCAGTCAGAGCTCGCATAGGGCTTGATTCTCGGGACCAGACCTACGATTCACCAGGACAGATTTACGGCACAGAGTAAGTAAGCAGCAACATAAATGATTGATAATAGTTTCTAATTTTCACTATAAGGTCCCATAGCTATACCCCTACAGATTTCATTTCTTGTTGCTTTTGTAACAGAATGTTCCAGGAGAGGAGTTTGAAGAGACATTTTCAAACGCATCGGCCAGAGGAGCATAGGAAACGGTACTATTGTTCTAAATGCCCGCAGACGAGCTTTGCTAGACATGATGGCCTACTAAACCACCAAAGTAATTTTCATGGCCGACTGCGGAAGTCTTCGTCGAGGAGATAGTTTTCGATAGCCTTGTGCACTGATATGAATCGATCCTTTTTTTGAAATGTGTTCCTTAGCTTGGATACGAACCATACAATTAAGACCCTCAACCTTAGCTTCAAATTCATCAATACTGGGTGTTAATAGATCTTGCAAGTAACGCATGTGAGCCGTGAGTGGTGTTGGAATACTACTCAACAGTGCGTCGTCTTCATAGTCGAACGTGGCTTGGTCCTTCTTCCTCCATTTTAGGGAAGAAAAAGGATCTCTTTTCGATACCCAAATATCCCTATCCTCTCCCCAAACCCCGTAGATGCTACCCGATTTATCTTGCGTTCCAAGATACAATTGAGGTGATTCAAAAGATCGCGCTGCATTAACTGTCAAAGACAAGCTAAGAGTGGTGAAAGGATGCTGTTAGTATAAGAGGACAGGGACTACACTAGCGTCACCTAGTGCAATCAGCGCCCTGTCTGGTCTGTTTTAGGTTATTCTGGCAAAATGCTAATGATGGGATACTGACGGTGCCCTGCACCCGACTGTAATCTAGATTGCCATTCAGTGACGAATAGAAAATCCACTTCGTTAAGTGGTTGAATGATTGTACTACAATTCGTCTTGTTTAAGGATTTAAAATTCTACCGCTGCGGGCACTCGACATTACAAAGTTCTCACATAGCTGCTTATCCTTTCATCTCAAGCAACATCAGGTTCGCTTGACTGTCCTCTCTCAATGATCGCGAGACGTTTCGCGGTATTTGAAGGCCATCCGTACTTTCCTTGAAAATCGACAAATGGTAGCCACCCTCCGGCTGGTGCAGAACGACAAGGCGTTCTTTTTCTCCCTGGATGAGAGCCTTTACGACAATGCTGCCTTTCCCATCGTGCCCTAGGTATCGTCCTGTCGTGAATTCACAAAAGTCGTGAGACGCATCCAAAGAAACGGGAGGAGCCGGTGTAGGGTACGTGGCAGATGGTGAAGACATCATATCAATGCTTTCGTCATTCAGTTTCATTGTCGCTGGTACACGTTAATCCGATGGAATATTGCTGAAATATCAGGAATCGTAAAGTTTTGTAGTGTAAGTCAAGAAGTACTGGCAGACAACAATGCATTGTTCATGGTGAAATATAGACGGATATTTATATTTTCTTTCCTAGGACACTTGTGGCATCTAAAAGCTGGATGAACTTTTTGAATTTGAACCAAACCTTCATAAATACCGACGGTCTACCAACAGGTGGAAAAATAAACTTTAGTATTCAATTTCTTGGGAATGTGATGAACATGCATACGGCATTGTTGTTGGTGTCACGATGATACTGCTACTACTACTTCTTACTACTGTGACAAGAGCTGAATGTAACGTTCCGAATTACACAGAATCTGGTCTGTGCACATAGCAAGATTCTGCCAGATACAGGAAATATTGTCGCACCTCCACGGCGATAATGCCGCGTGCTCTTGCTTGGTCAATCATTTGGAGACTCTCAATGCAGGCAAGTGAGAAGTTTGGAGTTGGGATTGCCATGACTTTTGGTATCTTGTCAGTCTTGCCGGCAGGGCTGTGTCTTGCGCCTACTAATGACGCTTCAGTGCCGTTGCCGCTGCAGCAGTTAAATCCTACAAGATGCTCGGTCTTGAGAGCAACAAGAACCGTACTTGTAAGCATTGTGATTAATGCTGTATGCCATTATCTTTTTACTAATCAGTGATCTATCCTGTAGTCGATAGAACAGGGATTATTACATGGGCTACGACAGAGTGTGCCATTACTATCGTGGCGGCATCGATTCCTATTATGCGCATTCTAGTATTGCGTGTCTTTCACCACGCTCCCAGTCAACTCTCGAATCGACCATTGCGCAACCTTCGCACAATAAGCACTCAGGATAAGAGACCTCCAGTTAACACTACTACAATGGAAAGCTACTATAGAACTAACAGTGCGATGGTTATAAGGGAAGATAGTTTAGTATGTTGACCTTGTGAGTTTGGCAGGCAAGATATTATATAAAATATAGATGTGAACAACTATAGCCATCAGGCGTCGGCAATCTCTTTGACAATTTCAACCGCCCTCTCAAACTGCTTCTTTTGCTCCGGGGTAGACTTTACAAAGCTTTCCCCCCCGCCACACCCTTGAGGCCCACCATTGCACCACTCCAGGTCCTCGCTCATCCAAGCAATGCAAGTATCCAATTGATATATATCCTCGCTACCTTGGGGTTGCTCTGTAGGCAGGTCTTTAAGAATACCGTACAACTCGTCGACAAGAGCCTCATGGTCAGCTATCTTTGTCGTCTTGGCTTCCGGAGCACCAAGTTCCGGAGTGCCATCAGGTCGCTCTGACTTGGATATACAGAGAGAGTCACCGCCATCAGTATCTAATGTAATTATCAAGCTTGGTGTAGGTGGAGCAAAGCCTCCAGCGATTCCTAGTTAATACTATTAGCTATGTGAAGTTTGGTGTGCATAAAGTTATAGTTACCTTGTTGGAGACGAATGCTGAACTGAGATGACACCATAATAAGCAAGTGTGGATAATTTAATGGTTTGTGCTGAGAGAGTAATATAAAAGCTGTAGACTTAACTCTCTTGTATTTATACCTTAGCGGCCTGCATACAGGTGGAGATAGCTCGTCATATTCAGCTGGCGACTTGCGAGGCAATCTAGCACTAACTCGGCAGGTTCTCCAATTACTACTTTTCGATAATCCAGTAAGGGACCTGATTACCGATGCAGATACCGAGCTAGACTGCATTTTTTAAGACATACTGTACCTTAAGATCAGACACTATATGAGCATTCTGATGTCATTCCACATAAGATAAGCCAGATATGCACAATTCACGTAGCTTGGCTTGAGCCTCCGACGTAATCGATCATGCTGTCATACATTACCAACTTCGCTTAATTAAGTCCCTCATTGCGGCACAGCTGCATTATTTGAATACAGAAATAACTGAGCCCTTATAAATATTCTCAGATACATTACAAGGCAAGATACAGGTGGAGGTGTACGGCAAGGGTATACAGGAGTAAATTGAGGGATCCGTGGTATCGTGGATACCTAATTAGGTAGCCCAATCAGTCAAGAGTCAATACAGACTGACAAGACAGAGGTGTGAGCAAACAAGGACCAAGTTCATAGGTAAACAGGCCAGCGCATGATTTACGCCATTAGGAAATTGATCCGATCATTGTGCCTTGGATAGCTAGCTGCACTAAACCCCACTCAGCGGTCTTCTTATTGTGAATCTGTGAGCCACTTGTGCATTTCTGAAAACATAGCGGCATCGGCCCTTGCAAGTTCAATGTCCTCATGTTCTAGGGACACAAGTCTGCTGGTGTTATTATCACTACCCATCCTACTGTCAAGAATCTTAGAACTTGGTGATCAGGTTGCTGTTGAACCTCACATTACCTGCCGAGCGTGCGAGCCTTGCTTGTCTCACTGGACGCTACAATGGATGCAAGGATATTCTCTTTAGATCGAGCCCTCCGACGGATGGCTTATTTCGACGATATGTCAACCATCCTGCCCTCTGGTGCTACAAGTTTGGGGACCTTTCTTTTGACGATGGGACCCTACTCGAGCTTTTTAGTGTCGCTCTAACTAGAGTGACTCGCCCAGGTGTTAAGATAAGCGACCCCGGATTCATCTGCGGAGCAGGACCAATTGGTGTAATCACACTTGGTGTCTGTCGTGCTGCCGGAGCATATCTCATCCTCATTACAGACGTTAGCCAATCAAGATTGGAACTCGCCAGAACAATCATACTAGATGTATTGACATGTCAGGTTGAGACTGGAGAGACAGCTGAACAGTTTGCTGCAACAGTTAATCAGCTTATTGGATTTGAAAAAGAAAAAGCTATTGTCT
Source organism: Fusarium anguioides (assembly GCA_012977745.1). Lineage (NCBI taxonomy): Eukaryota > Fungi > Ascomycota > Sordariomycetes > Hypocreales > Nectriaceae > Fusarium > Fusarium anguioides. The sequence continues at coordinate 13,642 of JAALXK010000099.1, read as the reverse complement.
TGGAGTGTTCGGGAGTTAAAAGCTCTGTTTACAATATCGTCTAAATTATTAAATTTAGAAGTAAAGTGTTTATTATCAGAGTTAGGAAGGGAAAAATAAAAAGACTCGTTATACATGATTGCCCGTAGGAAGTTGAGCTTATATTTGAGCCATATTGATTTACTATTGCTTAATTATAAGACAGTGGTACTAAGCTTTCTTAATCATTGAACAGCGTCTTTGAAGATCGCGGCTCGTAACTGTTGCAGTTTCTCCCTTGCTTCTTTTAGGTCCTTGCCTGCAGCATCTCTCTTTTCAGTCCATAGACTTTTCTTCTCTTCAGCTAATTGCAGCTCCTTGTCTACAATCGCGCCCGCTGCAGCTATACCCTCTGCCGTTGCTTCAATCTCCCGATGGAATAAGTAGTCGGTCACTGGAGTATTGATCCAGTCGTCGAGTCTGCCAACAACACTTGTCCCGTCTGCGACCTTGGGCATTATAAACCCGCCAACTTCAGGATCGATCTCGTGAGCCAGAGCGAGCAATTGCGAAGCCTCAGCCAGACTACGCCGGACCAAGCCTAACTCTTCACGCTCTTTCCGGTCTGCAACGGCGGAATTGAAATTGTCATTGGCTCTTATGCTAGCTCCGACTCTTAGATCAAAGATATCTGATTCAGAAATTTTGAGCGCCTTTGCCGCGCTTCCGGCAGCGAAGGTAACGCGTGAGCGAGCCATTGTGATATAATTCACCACTGAAGCCACTTGGCTGTACCGGTTCTGTATAGGATTAAACACCTTGAGAATGTCAATCTTGGGTCCTGAAGAAAACAATGGAAAATATTTTTGGTCATTACCTCTTGAGCTGCTTCCACCTCTGCCTCAAGTACATCTTCCTCAGCATGATCTGGCGAAGGCCCATCAAAAACATCTGCATAGAGATTATCGAGATCATTCAGAGCCTGCACACGTTGCTCGAGCATGTTTTCTAACTTCTGCCTCCGCTCCTTCATGTCATCCAGTTTGGCCTGGAGCTCTTTGCGCGTCTTGTCTGCTTTAGCCTGCCACTCCAGCAACTCTATCACGTCATTCTCCTCCTTGGCGAGCTTCTCCTTGTACTTTGAAGCAGCAAAGAATTTCTTTATGTGGCTGCCTCGTAGATCTTCGAATTCCTTTTGTTCCTTTTCAAGTCGAGCTGACAAGTCGCTATATAATGCCTCGGCATCATACCAAATGTTTTTAACTGCAGCAAGGTCGAGCTTAACCTGAGTTATAGTGGCTGCAGTATCTTCAGTAGCAGCAATAACCGAGAGGAGTCGCTTTCCTTCAGCCGCTGCCACGCTGATTCGATCATTAGAGGACTTAACTGTAGCTAACATAGAGAGCGACCTTTTTGATTTTATTGTGTAAAGTTGATTCTAGTTGATTTTATATTATATGGACATTAAATGAATAAAAACCGTAATATAAATGCCTCATTCAGATTCTCAGCCGCACTGCCTAAACTCAAAAAGGCTGTCCAATAAAAATTCATTAGTAGTCTTTGATGTGAGGGGTAATAACCTAAGTACGTAAGAATGTAGTTACAGTTTGGATATAACTACAGGTTAAGTTATTCCCTCTAGTGGAGAGGCGGAATGTGTTTTAGCTTAGCGCGCAAAAGTGTATGCTTAAACAAACTATCAGAGTTTCCTGCCACCATGTGATTTAACGTCCCAGCGTAGCACAACAGGTTCGTAACCATTGACAAGGGAAGCGGGCTTGTGTGACGCGTTATTGCCAGTAATCCTCTTGAGATTAGAAATCAGAGCAAAACCAAAGCCTCGTTTTGATCTTCTTGGGTACAATAGAGGCACTTCAGAGGTTCATAATCTGGGACAGCAGCTACTAGGTTGGTTTTACCACAAAACACAGTTATGGCGGCCCATTCGTTGATATCGCTGGACTAAGGACTACTGGTCTTTGGGAACTTTTATCATCAATATGATTCCACTCATCCTTCCTAGCCATGGAGCGGTTTTCCTCTCTGCGCGTCAATCACTACAGAATAAAATGTCAGTACTTGTCTATAGCTCAAAAAGCCGGATAAACTTACCACTTCAATCCATCTCGCCATCCATTTCTCAACTGCCTGTTTGGCCTCATCAACCAGTCCCAGTTCTAGAATCCTATTAGATCATTTTCATATGTCTTCAACATAAACACATACCTAGCAAAAGCTGGACTGCGCCACGGACACCAGATTCTAAAGCTGAAGCGATCCAAGCATGAGTGAAAGCAGTGTGTTCGCCAACAAAGATCATCTGTTCAACTGGTCAGTAATATTCTCCGCCTAATAGATCACATACTCACTTTGTTGTATGTCTTGTAGTACTCAGGGATATAGAGTTGATGCTGTCCCGCACTGGGGCTGGCCCAACTTCCGGACTCAAGAGGGTCAAGTGCCCAGCACCTTCTGTTGTAATTTCCAGTGTAAAGCTCCCTGGTAAACTCTCCATGAATCTCAGCCATAGCATCCAAAATCATCTGCACATGGTCTTCCTCGGACATACTGGCCAGACGGACACCCATGTCGCCGCTTTGGTAGCTGGCTAGGATGGAAGCTGGACCAGTGCCGTTGATGTTGTATGACGGATAGCAGACAGTGCCAACCCCAGGAATATCAGTGGATGTGCTGCAGCTTCCATAGATAGGGTTCTCGTAGTGCTCCCAGAAGCGCTCAGAGTACTCAATTGCAACCTTACAGGCAGACTCATATTCGAGCCCCTTGACGGCGTTGGAGATGGTAGCTGGAAGCTCTGGAAGACGCCAGCGTCGAACGACCGAAAAAGGTACAGCGATTACAGCATAGTCAAAGGTTGAGTTCTGAAATGTAGTGTCGTTGTACTGTTCTCGCCACTGCAACGTAACCTTCTCGGCTGTATCGTTATACTTGACCCGCTCAATCTTGCGACCCATGGTTGTAATGTCATCAACTAGAGGGTGAAAAGATAGAGGCAACCTGTTGAGACCACCATCAATGGTTTTATAGCTCGCGGCTGAAAAGTATAAACCCTCATACAGAGAGTCCCAGAATGTCGCGTCAGACCAACCGCCATTCATGTCTGTACTGTTGAGGCTTCCCTTGAGGTAGTTGACCATGAAGGCATACTCAGACCACTGATCACCGCCGAGGCCGTTGAGGCCCGTGTCAATCCATTGCTTGTGAGCCTTGAACATGTTCTTGGCCATAAGAGTGCTGAAGTTTGAGTTGGGCATAAAGCTGTTGACTTTGTCTTTCAAGGCCTCAGCCGCTGGGTCGGGTACAGTTGGGGGACCAAGCGAAGCATTGTTTGCAATGTCCTTGAGGGTTGGAGGAAGACCTGAGGGAAGCTTGAATCCATTTTTATAAGTAAAGCCGTTAGGGCTGGCCTGAAGCCATTGAATGAAGTCAACACTGAAGTTTTTGTCGTGTTTGTTGAGTTTGTTCATCTCCTCTGCGAGTTGAAATACCATTTGATGATCTGTGATGTTCATTGTTTCTTTGGTATCGGGATTCTTGTAAGTCGCAGGGAAGCGCATGGGACCCATCTCTTGGTATGAGTAGTCAAAGGGACCGCCACTGAGGTATGCGGTATGAACACGACCACCGAGACGTTGACCAGCCTCAATGATGCTGATGTTGGTCATACCTGCCTGAGAGAGCACTAGGTAGGTCATTAAACCCGACATTCCTGCACCTACAATGGCAATCTCCTTCTCTTTGGCAGCCTCTGCGTCGACAGAAGAGATGCCTGTTTTGGTGAGATGTTCAACGCCATCGAACCAAGCTCCTAGAGTGTCGATGCCGTTGTCTTCATTCATGAGGATAGGATCTGTACAGATTAGTTACAAGCCACTACTCGAGCGATAGATAGAAATAACTTGCCTATTCCTCGCTTCTGAGGCGCTCTGCGCTTGATACGATGAAGCTTTTGAGGCTCACTTCGACCAACGAGCGCATTATCACTCGACCACGCCGAAATGCACCCGTTGTCTTTTGATTCACTTGGAATGATCCAAACTAAGCGAGAAGCGCCTCTGTTTTGGGCCACGGCGATAGTATGATGAGCCTCACTGGATGATTTGCTGTTGCAGTCTCCATACGTGAAAGTCAGAGGACCTTTGACATCTCGCTCAAACCTCACGTGGATATTGGCCAAGTGTGAAGTCGGAACTCCTCGAGTCTCGAGTCGAATAGGCAAAGAAGACGCCAAAGCCCCGCCCACGATAAGGGCAATGTTTCCGATGGATTGCTTCATACTCAAGATCGTGATAGAGACTTGTCTGCCTTCTTTTCTGTTGTCTCGGACCTAAGCAGTTATGTATACATTGCTGTCGTGACGCTAACTCCAGTTGCTCTGAGTTCAGATAGGGCAACCTGGCGAATCGGCGACTAGAACCAAGCGTTGCAACGTTTCTAAATCACACTACACTCGCAACGTTAAGATAGATGCTCAAGTAATCAGATACTAGGGTCATACGATGTCACTGCTAAACGATGACGTGGATAAAGACTTTTGATCAGGAACAAAACTCCCGTGCGTGAAAGCCGAAGATGTCGATACGCCTTTCAATAACATCTTTATCAAGATAGACATAGTAGGTTAGAAGTCGGGTGGCACATATGATGTCCAGAGTCGGGGTAACTTGGTCTTATCAACATGGAACTAGGTATTTGTGGTAATTAGTCCGAACTTTTGGAGATAGAATGGTTACATTAGTCCTGCTTATGGAAGTGAGAGATTCGAAAAAAAGCTATCGATGACCCACTTGATCGGCCAAGAGAAATAAAGATAAAGATCTCGGATAAGACCTACTAAATTAGGATATAACGCTGCTGATCTTGATGCTAAAAGATAAGCCACGAACTAATTGGTCATTGGTCTTTATCTAATCAGCGATGTCTCGATATGACCACAGTCATCAGCCGCTGTTCTCGAGTTCCATTGCAATCATCATCATAACCGCCTGAGTAAATCGCTCTCCGTCAATTCTAACTATATCAATCAAAACTTGAGGAGCGTCTAGCTTTGACATCTGAGTCTCAACAAACTGTATTGTTGTAAGCAATGAAGAAGCAACTTTGCTTTCTGTCACATGGCTTACCTGCAAGCCTTTTCCACAAACAAATGCTTCATCGTCCAAACAGCATGTCAAGTTCTTTGCGTGAAGATATCTGCCATGTCTTCACTTTTCCTTGTTTACCTATAGGAAGAACTACTTTGATTAACTTTAAAAATATGCTCGGCAGCCAATGAGATTCAGATATGGATTCATCCATGTATTTAAATATAAATATTACATAGCCGACTAGTTCGTACTCTGCCCCCTGATATACTCAGTACATGCCTTAAAGGTTATGAACACTGCTATTCTTAGTCCAGCGACGGAATGTCTTGCCATAGTAGTAGAATACGACACCAAACAGACACCAGAGAAGGACTAAGCTTCCGTTGGTCATGATAGGTGGGACGAAGCTAGCAAATATAAGTATGGTCAGAAAGATACGTTTGGAGGTCGACTTACCCTGCCTTGATGCTCCAAGGAGTGATGAATTTACTAAACCCATAGCCCCATACGTTTTTGTTAACAGTGATGCTAACAAAAAGACTGCCAGCGACGGGCTTGTAACTGTCGACGGCATACGTGCTCGAGATGCTGGGGAGGGCTGCAACCTGAATACCTGCACACGTATATCCAACAAGCACGATGGCTTCCCACGGCCAATGGTTATCGTATCCGACTGAAACAATGATGTTGCCAAGATACATAATAATAACGAATGGGATCATGGCGACCAATCGCATCTCTGGCTCGCGGATACCATTGTTTCTGGCGGTGAGCTTGTCAGCCACCCAGTCGGACAAGGGGCCACCCGTCGCCAGGCCTATGAAAGCCCCGACCAAAATAGCAAAGTTGGTAAATCCAATGGTCTGCGTCGAAAAGTTGTAAGGCGGCGCGGCAAGTACTTGGCTTTGAGTCAGATTGATAGTTAAGAAAGAAGAGCAACTCCAAGAGACGACGAAGCTGGCAAATTGAACGATGGGGAATGCGAATAGCTTCCAAGGGATCCAAAGGTCCTGGAGAATAGTCTTGAAAGGATGGGCGTTGGGCTGGAAAAAGCGAAATTGCCACTTCGCAGGCTTTCCCTTGCCAAGATAAGGATCTCTTGCAGCTGTCTCGCTCGTCGTAAGATCAGCCATTTTATCAGGGCTGCCTTTTTCAAGGGTCGCGCTATTGGCGGGTTCTGTTATATCATTACCACTGTCTTGCGGATTCTCCTTGTGGTTAGTGATTGCCGAACTCTCAATCTTCTCGTTGTTGGGATGGGCCTCTTCAATGAATTCGCTAGGGTGGGGGCGATGCCATCTAATATTTGTCAGTCCAAGGTCATATCAGGCCAATAGGGCGGACAACGAACCGAGTCTCAGGAAATAAGAAGATGGTATAGAGCACTACAAATGCACCCATGGCCACGTTGAGCCACCAGAAATTACGCCACCCAACATTGAGAGCCATAGAGCCGCTGACAATCGGACCGACCATCAACGATCCCATGTAGACAACCCAATACAGAGTGTTCCATTTGCCTCTGTCGTGTAGGAAGAAGATATCTGGAAGAATGTCAGGTCTGTGTCTAGCCTATGTGCGTTTCGGTAGCACTGGTGTATGTTAACCTACCAGCAATAACTGCAGGTTGGATCGACTCTGCGGGACCTGCGCCAATACCATTAAGCCTAGGTAACAGTCAGGGGCTGTTCCATCAATCCTTGACTTTCAATACATACACACAGGCGCCCATAAAGCTGCCATAGGTCTGTGCACGAGCTCTCCATATCATGGAGGCAAGGCAAATCAAGTTGGACACAATGAACACCGGTCGTCGGCCGAAAGAAGTACTTATCGGAACCCTATTGCAAGTCGGTTAGAATCCATCTTTGGCGCGACCTCGATCCTCTCGCGTGTATCGAATGTTGGGCCTACCATATGAAGTTGCTAAAACCCAGAACCAAAATACACACTCCGGTAAATTGTACAGCATCTGCTAAGCTGCAGTGAAACGCTTCGATATAGTCTCCGAACATAGGTGCAAGCGCCAGCGGTCCAAACCCCTGAAAGAAAGTCGCCATACTGGCTCCAGTGATTGTCAACATTTTCCAAGTAAGTGACCAGTTAAGGGGGTCATCTGGATCGTCCGAAGGCTGCGGGATGAGGACACGGTTGGAGCCTGAGCTATCCTTGACGAAATGATGTGAAGAAACGTCTCGCATAATCTCTGTGCCGGGTAGGATTTCTGTGTGGAGCTCCGCCTCGATGGCATGGAGCTCCTGCGATGGGCATTAGCATCTTTACAGACACAAAATGGGTGATAGGTGTACCTGATCATTATAATTCATCTCCATGGTGACTTTTGATCTTCTCGAACAGCTACTGAGAAGGGTACTGGAGTGCCACCTTCTTGAGAGACTCCTGGCATGCTTGTTTTATATATAATAATACTGACTTTCACATACAGGCGAATGAACACTTGAATTAGCTGCCGATGGTCTTACCGACTGTACGGCTATTTCCCCTCATTGCGGGGTTGGTTTCATAGACAGCAGAGATAGCCACTTCTTGTTTAAGATAACCTTGGCTATAGTTGAGAAGCTAATCAAACTTAGCTCTTCAACTTCTGACCTATAATGCCGCGAATCCGGGCAAGCGAGGCGACTTTCAAGCGCATGCCTGTTCTTTACCCCATGGGGAAGTCTGGGGAGATAGCATGCCGACCAATCATAGAGACCCTGACTCCTCCAACATGGTCTCGACTCTCCAATGGAGTGGATCCCGGCAAACCGGCATCATCAGACTGACGTTAGTGAATGTCTAGGTCTAGCCCTTTACGCTTGAAAAAAAAAAGTCAGGACACTGTTTGGTGACAAGGACCGCTCGGGATTTCTGACTATTCCCTCGACCTGCAGATGGTGGGTAACAATTTACGGATGGGAGGCGAAACGACTGCAAATGATGCGTTACATAAGACATAAGTAATCATCCTTCTCTCTCACGCTAGCGAGACGATACCACGGTTAATTGGAGAGACAAACTGCCGGTTTGCTGCGTGGCCTGAATATCGAACTGCGGGGAAGTCGGAATGTCGCTGGTCATCTCAATTGCAGCAGAAGCAAGGGCTTGGCACTTGCTTTGGGTAGGTCTTCTCCTCCGCATTGCTTGCGTGCTTCATTATAGAGCGGAGTGCTCATCCTATCATCAGCTAATGCATCGATGTCTACTCCATGCTGGATTGGTAGTAATACAATCAGGGTCGCCCTTCTGAATGGTTAGATGCAACAGCGTCTCTGTTTTGACCGTCGGCGGCGTGGATGTAAATACGCGCCTTTTCAGTAGCTTCTCAGTCTTGACATTGCTATGAGCACAGCCAGGGGTGTAATATAAAAAGCTTTTTGTTTTGAGTCGCTTGGCTCTAGGAATCTTGCTACTTAAAAGCCTGAATATGGCATTTAGGACCTTCCTTTCGTCTTACCCTCCATGCTTACTTGAGATTCTCATTTACAATAGCTAGATTTAACTCTTCAATTGAATGGGGGTTGCTGTACGTCGACCTGACCAGCTGTCTTGAACAAGGGATACCCTTTTATTATTTTTCTCTACGTCAAACGTGCTGAATGCATCGCTGGCCTCCTGCAGGCCATTTCCTCCATCGGCGATTTCCCAGAGTACTATGTTCTTGAATAATACATACTTCGCAAAAAACACATCCCGGCGTCAAGAGTCAGAAGAGGGAATGGCGGCAAAGGCTATGGTGAGCGTAGACCCGCTGCTTCCGGGGCTTGCATTGAGAGTCCCAAGAGCATAAAATTGTGTCTGCGACCCTAACACCGGTTTTGCTAAGTAAATACCTTTCGCTTCCAACCCACAAATCAGGAATCCCATAATAGACTTTCTGCTGCCTTTGATAAGACCTTTATTTATGAATATTTGAGGTAATCTTTTACGAAAGATTTTTATTAAGAATGTCTGCACGTATTGGTAATTCGAAGTTTGGCACAATGCTGTTGCCCTGATCATGGTTTCATTGCTGACTAAATAATAGTCAACCTTGGTACTGGCCATCTCAAATCAGGGGCTATGGCGAAAGACAAGAGGATCTCCAAAACCAATCGCCCGATGGACATCGAGGACGAGTCCGAGGAAGCACTGTATGTCACGCAGGCGCTCGTTTCAATTCTCCAGCTATACTTCCAGAGTACTTGCAAATAATTTCATCAACCACACATGTAGCGAGCGTCTTATGCTACAATGTTTATTGTCATTGAGAACGGTGCCAGATCATTACCATGGTATCTTCCTTAACACCTTTACTTACACAACCACAACTATGAATCAGTCTGATCCTTGTATGGTGGTGCCGAAGCTGAAAGCGAGAATCCCACCGGCAAACTGAGTGATACGACCTAAACTTTGTCAGCTAGATCATGGTTTAGGCAGGGAGTCAATAACGAACCTTTGGATGTAACCAGCCAGAAGCGCGAAAAAGACATGAAATGTGTATCAGATCTTCCTCACTCTTCCCTCTGTCTTGCCCATTGTCGTCTTTGTGCCGTGGTTCTAGCGACGGTGGTGACATAACGAAAGGCTTAAATCTTTCAGGCAGCAGTGGTATTGTAATACTATCCCACGTCGACGATGCTATCGTCATTCTTTTCTCAACTTGGCCAGGTCTCAAAACAATGTTTACCTCCGTCTTCTTGTCGATAACGTTGCATATTTCTAGTAGGCGATTTTCTGGACCATAGACGGTTATATGGAGCAGGGAAACGTATATGCTGTCTAAACGGATCGAGGGTGTCTGTCGAACCACTTTTGGTACTATGACCCTCATGGTCAAGGATAAAGGATCGCCAATACACAGAATCCCACCATTGCCAACACTGGCAGTTATTGCAAGTGCAGGAATATACTCCGGAAGAAATCGGCCTGACTGAAGATTGACCCTGAGCTGCTCTCTTTGATGGTTATTCATAGGAAAGTGGACAAAGTGACTAGTTTGTAACGACTGCTGATCCAAGAAACACTCATGCGAGATGCTAGGGGGGTCTACAACGGTCGAGGTGATACCGATGACCTTGGTCACAGAGCGTCGCAGAAAGCCCTCGTTCCTGAGCTTTGCGGTAATACTGAAAAAAACCCTTCTTGCCGTATACTTCATTTTCCCCGTATTCGCATAATGGTGTAAGAGAGAAAGGTCAAGAAAGAAGGGAAATTTGTAAAGGCCCTCTCCTAGAGTGCACCTTGTCAAAGGCCACAATGAGACGGTCGGGCACAGAATCTGCGAGGATCTTAGACACTGACTAATGTCAGTTGCATATCGAGTATCATTTTGAGAATTGCTCCCAAAGTACCTTCTGCAAGGCTGGCTGCAAAGAGCTATTTGTCCCAGTCTCCACATCCTCTGATGTCTTTACGCGGGCTGTAAGGGTGTTTCAGCAACCGGCACTGCATTCATCTAGTATGAGAAATTGGAACTGGGGATGTACTGAGAGAATTAAAACTCACCTTCTACGCATAACTCCAAGTGTGAGAAGGTAATTCGACGTGCCACTTGCATGGTGACTTGCCCTACCACCGTCTCTGTTGATGCATAAGCGTTTGCATTATGGTCGCGGTCTAGAATAATGTTCAATATCATAGTGATAAAAGCTGCTCTGGAAATATCTGGGTGAGTGTAAATCAGTAACTTGGTGGGAGCATGATGGCCTAGATGTTGAATTATGACTTGATGGGACAGAGTGACGCCCAGCAGATGTTGTGCAAGTTGTGAGGTAGCTGGCGTACGGAGAAAAGCATTGAAAGAAGCAGCTGATGCTGTTACAGCCGTGATTACCGCAAATGCCGCAATTGCCGAGATGCCAACCGACCTGTTGAACACGCTTAACACTGCTTACGTATGTGGCAAAATAGGCAGTGTTACACTACGCATATGTGAGCCATCTAATCAACATGAGTTAGTAACTGATATGCGATAGTACCCAACCGCGGGGGATATCAACAACCAGTTGGGAGAGCCCTTACAGTCCCCAGGATAGGCAGAAACAATTATATCATATATTCAGCTTTTTGATATTTAAGTTGGTAAGTAGCGCTTGTAAAATAGGTTCGCTAGGGCCAGGTCACACAGGCTTAAGACTACCTACCAGGCCTCTGGATTATCCGATGCGCTGGTTGAGCCCATGGAATTCAATACCTCTTGCGACCATAGAAATGAGTCATAAGAACCATACGGCCACATGTAGGAGGGGTCAGTTGTTACTTGAGTGTCAGTGCTCGGATCCAGCTGCAGTAAGGCCTGGTGATAATCCAAGGGCATATCATAGGGCGTCTCTATATTGTCTGGGCTGCATTCTTCTGCAAGCCCCAGCCCAACTTCAACCGCACCCCCCGAGGCATCATAAGTCTTGCAATTCAGTGAAGAATATGCTTTGGCAAGTAGCTTAGCTAACATTCTATGGGCGATCAATGCGCCTTCAGAAACATGTCCTAGAGTATCCAGGATCTTGAGGCACGTCTCGGCTTCACTGAAAGGCTCTTGACACTGCTCACTAGACGTAATAGATGAGACAACAAGGACCGTGCCGGCGCATAACAAGCAGGATATTATCTGCCACCATGGAAAGTCGTTCACTATCTCTCCAATGTCCTGAACATGGTGGAAGAGTAGCATCGTGCTGTTTGCTTCGGATATGCAGGTTGCTCTCATGGCGAGCGCCACCTGCGTCTGTCCCGCATCCAGGGGCGTGCTTAAGTCGCCTGGGAGCTCCAGGCACGAACGATGTATCAAGGTTCGAATATGGTGATATTTAATAGCAAGTATGTTTCTCTGGCGTCTGAACAGGACTGACTTGCTAAAAACCTGCCCTTTATAGAATTGCAGGTGGCAGGGCAGCTTGTGCTTCCACTTCTGCAGCTGGGCATCCCAGTGAGCAATCTTGGTGAGCCTTGATGTCGTCGGCCCCTGTGGCATACTGAGATCCGTGACGACTAACTTTGCGATTTTGGAAAACTCAATGACATGTAAAAAGTAGTCGCCTACAGACTCGCCCTCGACTAGTACTTGTTCCAAATCATCAGTGTACCAGTCATGACTGCTGTCATCGAGAGCGGATGGCAGCGGTACGCGAAAAGCTTCAGAAGAGGTGATGGAGGGCCGGCCGAGCTGCAGAGCAAGTAATTGGTCGAGAACGAAGAGGCAGAACCAGTTCCTCCTCCGCACTTCAGCTTGAGACAGCCCCTCCAGCCCGTATCCCCATTGTTTTGGTTGGCTTTCTATATGGCCCACGTGCATTCCAAGACTTTGTGCAAGGCGGATCGCGACGCCGAGACACACCCAGCACCTGTCGGTCTGAGAAGTGGCTAGGAGGTAGAAACAGCGTGCCAGGAGGGCCGATACCTGTACTACGGACGCCTCGAGGTTGTGGAGATCTGTCAGCGCGAGTGCCCTGGAGAATAGAGTCTCATGGAGGTTCAGTGGCGGTCCTGAGTCTGGGGCCGCTGCATCTTGTGCGAAGCGGTGGTGCATGCCGAGCGCTAGCACGGTATAGAAGAGGGCAAGCCAGGCTCTGGTGGTACGGCCATCGTCAGTATCTACTGTCACTGCTTGGCCGCGTAGAGACTGAAATCGAGAGATGAATATCGATTTGGGTATGAACGGATAGGCGATATGAATGGTGGAGAAATACGTGTCGAAGTATTCGTGACACTGCTCCAAGCAAGGCATGTCAGCAGTGCAGTCCCGTGACAGTAGCGTGGGCTGCTGCTTCAGGCATTCTCGATCATAGGTCTCTATGCTGTTATCCATAGACCCAGTCGAGGAAAGGTCAAGCTTCCACCTGGAGAGGCTGAGGAAGTGAACATCGCTTAATTCGCCGACATAACGCATCGTCTGGACCTGAGGCTCAGAAGGGGGGCTGGACTCATCATCTTTGGAGACCGCCCCGAGGTCGGCAGAAAGCCTTTCGTCGCTAATACAGGCAGAGATGCGGCCCAAGAGATCGTTTACCTTTGATCGTGTTTCCTGTGGCAGATCTGAACAAGCCGCTTGCAAAAGACCCAGGCGCTCGTCAATAGATGGTGTATGACTTTCGCGACGGCCGCGTCTCCGCTGCCCACCATTCCAGGAACAGTGAAAGCCGTAGCCCTGGCAGCGCTCACACACTGGTCGCTTGTTATTGCACTGGCCATTGTCAGAGAGCAGCTCTGGCTTGGCCAGGTGGGTGGCAAGAAAAGGAGTATAGCGGACTGACTCACCTTGAGCTTCCGAACGCGACAGCTATCACAGGCAACAGCTGCCCGCTTCCGTTTCAAAGGACGCGACGGTTGTTTCGGACTCGGGTGGCCCGGACTTGATGGGGTGACCGACTTATCCACTGGCATTGTTGGACATGTTTTGAGGATGGACGAGTAGTGAGATTCCTGTCCAAGATTGAAATTATATCAAAGGCCTGAATGACGCACGATGTCAGGGTATTTCGGCAAACTCGGGTATGCCGGACTTAGCGGCAAACAGAGCAAACCACCTACTTACGCTGTTGCTGCATTATGCAAATGGAATAAGTATAATAAGCTGTCCCTTATACACTACT
>JAALXK010000098.1:0-25009 GCA_012977745.1 Fusarium anguioides | reverse complement strand
ATATAATGATATATTATATTTACATTACGAACTTTTTGATTAATTTCAGTTCGGGTTACTCTGCTATTACAGACACCCTCAATTAGTATAGTAATTGATTTAAACATGAAATCATTTTAACTAAGATCCTAAGTATTAAATAAGTGAGATCCATTGGATGTTTACTCCAGCTTTTTTCAACGCATCTATATTCAATATGAAATCAGAACGTGTAGCGTTTCGACTCTTGACATTTCTAAATGTTCTAGAAGTGACTGGGTCGTCTGTCGTGCGGTCTAACTCCTGAATCTCGAGTTGTGCCTCTGCAAGTGACCTAGTCTAGGATCTTCATCTGACAATTCAAGCGTCTCCTTGCGATAGTAACGATAGCTACTATACCAATCGAGCGTGTCACTGAAGAACTGTACGGTATAGGACAAATATCAAGGCCCAAGAAAAGCCTGGTTATCGTTCAGCGAGTGAACGAAACATTCACCAACAACCTGAAAGTTGGGCGCGCCAGCCACTGGCCATAAAGTAATTGGTGAATCACAGCCCAGAAAGCAAACTATACAATCGCTTAGCCCATTAGTGTTAGAAAATAGCGTATAATATAATAAGGAGGATAACATACCGTCTTTAGTACCAGGAGGTCCAAGTCCAATGTCTACGTTTTGCATAACGAAGAGGCTACGACCCAGAAGCCTTTCCAGAGCATACTCCTCTTGAAACGAGGTAGTATTGGCTTCAATGTCTGTTATTTCATCCCCTGTGAATAAATTTGACCTTCCGATACGGGCCACCCAATCTTCCAGTGAGTCTACACCGTTATCAGGAAACCTGTCTTTCAAATAGCCACAAGTAATAGAGGGAAGCTGATGGGTCCTGTGAGGGGATAATCAGAATAGATTAAAGCAAAGAGTAAGGTTTCTATTTACTTGTAGCGGAGGCGTGACCGAGGTAATTCATACGGTAAGCAGCTTTGAGTTCTTCCTTTGTAGCACGGAAGGCTTACAGTATTAGTAACCCCCAATCAAAATCATTAAAAACCACTTCATCCTCTTTCTTCGCTGACTTCATCTGTGACCAGCAGTTACTTTCAAACGATCTACAATCGGACATATGTAACGACGATCGCAGCGGATGCTGCAACAACTTGTGCAAATGCAAAAGCAGTCCCCCAATCTCCGCTTACTCCCCCCCAGAGCACTAGGCTGAGCCAAATGGAGGCGATTCCAAACCAAACACATGATACTCTGAACGGCAATTCTATATGCATTCTGTCGGTCTGCCATCCCAAAATGAAGTGTATGCCTCTCATCCAAGCTATACCCTGGAACTTTTGATATGGAAGAGGTATTGCAACTTGGCTCGAACCCCTAAGGAAGTCAGAATATGATTGTTCGAAGGGGAAAGGATGAAATAAGACGCTATACATACTTGATGTCGTAGATGCAGCTCTCTTGCGCTAAGCCTTCTAGTGTATACAGTCCATTGGCTCTTGCTGGGTCTCGGGCACATTCCTTCATATGGGGCAGGAATAGAAGCCGCTTAAGACGCTGCTCTGCCTGCTCTGCTTCAACCTTGATACAAGGCTGGGACCATTCCTCCATACCAATCAGACATTGTTCACTATGCTGATCATCACATGCATCGTTGAAATCGAAGTAAGGATAGGTCGGATACCTGGCTATTTTCTTTTCACATTCTTCTGAGACATTCTTGAGGTCGACTGGGTTCATGCGAATGGGGCAACAACCGTCTGGCTCGACAAAGCCGGCAAATTGAAACTATGTTTTTAATATGGTCAAATCTCAATTCTAACATGATATATTCAAGCTTACATTGACCTCCAGCACTTCGGTGATTCCGAAGTAAGGCAACCATCTCTTCCACCGACCCTGATGCTGATAGCATGTATCAATTAATCTCCGATAGATTTCGCCATCAGATTCGCAAGCATTGTCCCAAGGCATTGTCTCCTCGTATACTGGTTTCCGATTGCTAGTGCAATCCCGGTCCCTAGTATATCTGATAATGCGCCTGACCTTTGTCGGCCTTCGGCATGGTACAAGAATAGCGTACTGTCCTTGGCTGTGGCTCTCTAAGCAGAGGAAACAGCCTTGCCCCGCGCTTTCTCGCAAGCTGGGTATGTCTTTGGATTCCTGTGTGTCGATCTGTCGTTCGACATCTTGTATATAAATCGTAGAGGGCATTTCGAATGAGGAAAAAAAGTAGTGAATTACTAGTTTGCAAGATCGCCCCTTTTTATAGGGGTTTGACATAAAAATGAGCATCAGAGGACTCATATTTGTGATTTACAAACTGATGCCCGGGGCGGTGCATGAATCTGGATCGTGGCTCGACATGATTCGATGTGGCTTCGCATGCCTGACACGTCGCATTCTACCAGGTTTTCCCGCATATCCCGCTGCGAAATCTGGCCTCCAGGAGAGTTTGTCTCCTTATCTGACTGGTAGCCTTTGTAATCTCGTCGTGCTGGTACTTGCGGCCTTGAACCTGCGTCCCCGACTCATTCTGCCTCAAGTTTCCTTATTACAGAGCACCTTATTGCTGCTTGGGCAGTTGTGATGATGCTGAAGATAAATTGGAGACTGCTTCCTGGATGGTGGGACTACATAGGTCTATGTTGATTGGCGGATCAAAGAAACAGCAGTATCAAGGTAGAAATATGGTATGGCTGTCATAAATATGAAAATAACTTGACTTAGACTCTTTTGATGTAAATACTGAGTTTTGTGTAAATTTGATCTTAGTGAGTGAATCACATTTGAATCTGCCTGCACGAGAAGGATCATAGATTCAAGACGATGACTGCAAAGATTATGCTATGGACCAAGGGTAGGCAACCCTAGCTCCGTTGATAATCGTAACTGCCCCTTTAGGCATATAAAATCTGTTCTTTGTCGATAATGAATTTCTTTCAATGGTATTTGCAATTCGCGCTCGCTAAACTATTGAACCTTGAAACAGTTATAGCCTCACAACTTAGCGCCAGGCTTACTCATAAAAAGACTCTGCACGTTACAGAACCCCTTCAATCCATTGATACCCCACTCAGCTCCGATTCCAGACTCCTTGTGACCACCGAATGGCGCCATGGGGGTAATCTCAAAGTGACTGTTGATCCAGACAGTTCCGGCATCAAGTTGTTTTGCGACTCTTTCGGCTGTCTCCAAGGATCCGGACCAGACGGAAGCACCGAGGCCCAGACGCGTGTCGTTGGCGCGCTCGATGACTTCTTCTTCGTCCTTCCAGGACAAGAGAGGAAGAATTGGGCCTGATATATGTCAGTTGAGCTCAGTATAAATGCTGCGCCGACTTACCGAAAGGCTCTTCAACAACAATTCTTGAGTTCTCAGGAGGGTTATCAATCACAGTAGGAGTGATGTAGTATCCACCTTTAGGAGCAGGATCAAACTTTCCACCGGTAGCAACCTTCCATCCCTGCTTCTCAATATCGTCAAAGAATGTCTTGACTCGGTTATACTGCATTTCGTTCTGGACAGGACCGTGGCTGGTTCCTTCGGCTGAACCATCGCCAAGTTTATAGTTCTGGACGTGCTTGACTACAGCGTCACGGAACTTCTCGTAGATGGACTCGTGAACATAGATGCGCTTGATGTTGAGGCAGATTTGGCCCGAGTTCATGAATGCGAGTGTTGATACCTGTCACCAATTAGTCTGGATCACTTTGATATGATTTGCGGTTGAACTACCTTCTCAGCTACACTGTCGATGTCAACATCGGGGAAAACAACGGCAGCATCGTTGCCGCCACTGATTAAATGTTAGCTATATTACTTGGCGAGACTGGTATACCCACAGCTCAAGAGTCACACGCTTAAGTGTCTTGGCAGCACTCTGCATAACCAGCTTTCCGGTATTCGTAGACCCAGTAAAGCTGATCTTATCAATACCAGGATGGCTCGTGATCCAAGGCCCAAGGCTGTCATCACCACTGAGTGACTGAACAACACCAGGTGGGAAGAACTGCTGTGCCAACTCAACAAGCTTGAGGCCACAGTAAGGTGTAAATGGTCTATAAAGGTCAGAGCTTGCAATTTTTATAGATGCGGTAAGGACTCTTACGAAGGCTTCACGATGATGACGTTTCCTGTAACCAGAGCGGGTGCAATCTTTGCTGCTGCAAGCATGAGGGGAAAGTTCCATGGAACAATAGCTGCAGCAACACCAAGAGGGGTATATCGTGTGATGATCTTGCGGGTCTCACTGTCCTCGACGACCTCCTCGGGGAGATCAATACTGGCTTGTCCTCGGACCCAAGCAATAGCAGCCTCAGCTTCACCAGAAGCTTGCGCCATCTAAGCAATTAGCAGCCGCCAGTCTTAGTAGCACAAATACTTACAGGCTTTCCTTGCTCAGAGCAAAGAAGTTCCGCAAACTCCTTCTTCTGAGCCTCAATAGCATCAGCCCAAGCAAAGAGCTTCTGCTTACGTTCCTCCCATGGAACCTTTGACCAAGACTTGTAAGCCTTTCTAGCAGCGTCAACGGCTTGGTTAAGGTTCTCTTGAGTAGCAACAGGTACTTCTGGTTTTTTCTCAAGTGTTGCAGGGTTTATACCCTGGTGGGTCTTTTGGGTAGGGGCGCTTTTGCCATTGATGATTTGGACATAGTTGTCCTTAAGGTTAATAGATTGAGACTTGTTTCCGTTGGTAGCCATTTTGATCGATGAATAACAAACTTTGACAGAAGATGAATGAATTCTGGTTTTCTTTCTACCTTTTATATCTCCCTTACATACCCAGCTCGCCAACCCCCGCACTTGATCAGCGTCAACGATAACGCCAAACGAATCACAAGTACATGTCGGGAAGTACAAGACAAAAGCTCCACCGGATATCTAGATCCCGAAACAATTCGGTGGGTTCACTATTTTCCTGACACTCCAAATGGACTAGTCACTAGTCATGGACTTGAGACAGTCTCTCAACAAAGCCGATGCCTCGGACCGAGAAGCACGGCATTGAATACCGTGCTGGGATCAGGTAGTTGAAAGTTCATGATGCTCCAGCGCCGATCTTTTTGCCAGATCAGGAAATAACTGGAGAATTCTAGTTTAGAAAATCAACTAGCAGTTTAGTTATGTTCAAGTGTCAAGGTTTCCCCAGGATTGTTTCTAGGGTTGGCTTGTTGGCGTGAGGCTTGTCGGATAAACATCCAATGAGGCTAATGATTTAGATCAAGACTAGTCAAATCTTACCTAGCTAGGCTACTGTGAACTCAGCTAGTCTGAGGCCTTGCACCAAGACCCTCACTTCCTCGCGAATAAATCAACAATATCATCCTTATCACAAGCATTCGCAATATCCAACGCACTCCTACCCATTGAATCCTCCTTCAACGGATCCAATCCTTTCTCCATCATAAGAACAAACAATTCCTTATCGTGTCCTTTGTCCCCAAAGTATTTAAACTCCCTCACCGCAATCTTATGAAGAGCCCCCTCACCAGCATTGTTCACTACAAAGATATCCACCCCGCTATCCTCCGGAAAGAGAACGTTGAAGTGATCACGGTGGCATCTTGATGGCCCGTCTCTGTATGTGATGCTTTCTTTAGAAGACAAATATGCGTGCAATGGTGTATTTCCATCCTTGTCGACTACATTAATGGAGGCCCCTTGGAGGAGGATCTTTCGCCATATGGAAAGGCACTGATCAAAGAATGGGTCTTGGTGGCCATTTTTCTGACCCCGTTCTAACGCATAACCATCAGCCAGTTTCAAACACTGGGATGCGATGTGGTGCAGAGCTGTATGGCCTTGCGGATCTGGCTTTAACGCATCAGCACCCTTAGCCAGGAGAGCCTCGCAAACTCCTGGACGCAGTACTCTGAGAGCATGGTGAAGTGGCGTATATCCCTCGTTGTCCTTCTGGGATAGTGTGGGAACTATTTCTTCTCGATTGACAAATTCGATTGCGATAGACTCCATTGTCTCGTCATACTTGCTCAGGAAATGATGTAGTGCCGTTTTCCCAGAATTGTCAGCAAGAGTGGCATCTGCACCAAGATCCAGAATCCGCATGGGAAAACAGAGGTCGCTGGAGCGTTCATACCTTTTACACGCAGCCATCAAAACGGTCTGACCCTGCTGGTCACGGCTATTGAAGTCTATGCGTGAGACAAAAGGCTCTTTCAGTAGCTTTTCAACCGCGTCACTCCCCGCATATTCAAACGCAAAGTGAATAAGCGTCTCATCGTCGCTTACTGGTAAATAAAGATTGGCGCCACGTTCTATAAGAACCTTGAGCAAATTATCTTCCCAACCAAATCTCAAGGCTGCATATAGAAAAGGAGAAAGATGACGCAAATAAAACCGACAGTCAGGAAGATCGGCGACGTATCGTGTTTCTTCCATGGAGTCAACACTCAGTCCATGGTCAAGTAGTACCTCCAGAGTTTCCAGATTGAACTTATAAATTGCGGAAAATAAAGGGTTTGGTTTCCCAACGGATGCGTCTGCTCCTCGACTGAGCAACTCTTTAGTCACATCCGGCGCGTCAG
This sequence comes from Fusarium anguioides, assembly GCA_012977745.1. Classification (NCBI taxonomy): domain Eukaryota; kingdom Fungi; phylum Ascomycota; class Sordariomycetes; order Hypocreales; family Nectriaceae; genus Fusarium; species Fusarium anguioides. Next base: position 18,481 of record JAALXK010000098.1, on the reverse strand, counting down.
ATGCTCTATGCAATGGAGAGAAGCCGCCATTGTCAAGGATGTTGATGTCTGCTCCATGATCAAGAAGTGCCTTGACAGCCAATAGCTTCCACAAGCCTTTCACATCCCGGTCCTCGTATTGTAGTCCTGCGGCAGCAATGTGAAGTGCGGTCTGTCCACGTCCATCCAAAGCGTTGATATTCGCTCCGTTATTAAGAAGATACTTGAGGGCTTCTACTTGCCAGTAATGATCCGCTTCCGCAAGAATATGAATTGGTCTGGGTCCTGCTATTATCTCAGAGGACCCGTCCTGAGGTCGTGAATAAGTGGCGGACTGGACATTGACATCTACCTTCAACTTCTCGATGAGTAACTTGAGAGTAAGTAGGTTGGATTCCTCTTGAGAGCACACTGTACCCAGTGCAGTCAGTACACACTTTGACTCCCTTTTAGCCCTCTCCTTCTCAAGTGTTGCTTTGACGTTCTCGTAAGTGCTGTAGTACTCGACAAGAATCGGTGCTTTCTCAATCACAGCGAGATGGTCAATCACTTGACTGGTGCTTGGTTTCAACAATTTCTCGAGGAGACTGTAAGTACACGGTGCCTGTGGTGTAGCCTGGAAGATTTCATTAAGCAGCTTGGCCGTGTCGTCGACTGACAGAAGGCCAAAGAAGATATGTGGCCTTTCGAGAAGACCTTTGAACGAAACTTCATCCTGTCGCAGTGTTTCTAAGCAAGATCTGGGGCGCATCAGAAGCATCTGGGTCTTAACATCTTGTCGCATGAGTTGGACCTGTTCTGGGTCATGGTCATTCTTTAGATGCTCTGTAGACAGTTCAAAAAGCTCTTGATCGTTGGAAAAGACGTCTGCAAAGTCGGCGCAGCCTGTATAAAGAGCCAAATCCAGAGCTGTTCGTCCACGATCATCCAGTCCACCGACATCGACACCATGATTCACAAGCATCTTGATGATGGCAGCAACAGCTGGTGAGTTCTGTATTGGATAATCCACTGTGGAAATTCCATACTTGACATGATACCATGGACTAGGGTCATCAAGGTAGTCTTGACGTGGTCTAAGGGGGTCCTCTGATGGACTTCCCAGCCACCCAGCCGTTCGTCTCGTGACATTCCACATATTTTGCTCCGCTCTTGTATCCGCACAAGCATGGAAAACAGTCGAACCATCCTTGGCCTTGATGTCAACCTGAGCCCCATGCTTTAAAAGCCATGACACGGATTCTGGGTCGCCGGAACTGCAGGCGTAATGCAGTGGCGTTCTACCATGTTTGTCTTGATGGTCAATCTCAACGTCCAAGAGCGATTCCAGGATCTGTCCAACAATGTTTCCTTTGCGAGCTCGACATGCTAGATGAAGGACGTTCTGAGAGTCCGAAGTCAAGAAGTTGAGATTCATGCCCAGACTAATGAATTTGGCCACCTCAACTTCTGATCTCATGGCTGCCAGGTGAAAAGGCATCAGCCCGTCCTTATCTCTAATTTCTAATTCGAGATCATCGTTCATGTTGAGCATATCAATGAAGTGAGTACGGTCGCCATAACCTATACTGCCTCCGAATACAATGTGCTTGTTATATACGTGCAGCGGGGTAGCACCTTGCTTGTTGATGCTGTTGACAGGAATACCCAGGCCAATGAGCCATTCGAGAACTTCAACGTCAGGAGATGTGCCACTGTACAATTTCGCAACAGCATGCAAAAGTGTGTCTCCGTTATTGTTAGTAGAAAGAGGGTCAATCCCATGATGAACAAATTCTTCCAATCTCTTAACATCCGTATCCAGCCTGATGCATAAACAATGGAGTGCATTGTTACCGTCAGCATCTGTCACATCAGCTCGCGCTCCACGATGTCTCAAAATGTCTAATCGATCGTTGCTCATGTCTTCTTCAACACAACGTAGATAGAGAGGTCTGCCGCGCTCATCTCTCTGTTCCTTATCAACATCAGGATACTCTGCAAGGAAGACGTCAAGATACTCAGTGAACCCATCTCCACAGCTGATTTTTGATAGATTCAACCAACAACTGCGCTTCACGTCCATGTCTTGACATCCCGACAGTAGCAGTTTGAAGAGGCTGATATCCCGTGACATCGCCGAACAGATGGGTGTCTCGCCATATTTGTCCTTGCAAGTAGGGTCTGAACCTTGGTCGAGAAGATACTGCACTATGTGTAGTTTTTTCTCGTTTTCGCTCGAATGTCCTAGTGCATTTATAATGCACATCAGGGGGTTTGCCCCGTCTCCATCCTTTTCCGTCACATCACATCCGTGTTCCACGAGAAACTTGACGATTTCTAGCTCTTTTCTTTTCTTGAGAAACTCATGTAGAACTTTCTTATTATGCGGAGGAGGACCGGTAAACTTGACATTGGCCCCCGCTTTGAGGAGAGCTTCTAAGGCTGGTGCGCGACTTTTAGAATGGTAGCCTGGCTGTGATGCTGATATTAATAGAGCAGTGTATCCTTCATCATTGAGCTGTTCTAGGTCGACACCGGCTTTTATCAGAAGCTTTAGGATTTCTTGGCAATCAGTGTCATTTTCAAGCTCCCAAGCTTTTGCCAAACGATGTAGAGGTGTTCCCTTGACATATCTTTGATAATGTCCATATCCCACCTCTGCGTACCACACGCTGGTCCTGTTCACATCAGCCCCTGCCTTGATGAGCGCTTCCACGGACTTCGCTTTGGGTTTGCCACACGCATAATACAACGCTGTTGCACCATCGAAAATCGCGTTGGCTGAGACAGGTGAGTTGTTTAGAACCGCCAACACCACATCTGTCTGACCATATTGGCAGCTTTGACATAAAATTTGTTCCAGCATGTTTGTATCACAGAAGGGTAACATCGCAAAGATAGTCTCCATGTGTCCTGCTCGACTGGCGTAGAATATGGAGCAGTCTCCTTTCGTGCTTCTATCACCGGAATACAGAGATCCAGAGTGGTTTTCCTTCGTCTTGATGGTGTTTGGCTTGACACCTGCTTTAAGCAAGACTGAGACTGCCTCAGAGTGGTTTCCAAGTGTTGCGAGGTGAATAGGCTTCAATCCCATCGCATCCGGAGCATCAGGGTCAGTCCCATGTTGAATAAAAAGGGATACAAGCTTGGTGTGACCATTTGCAGCTGCCCAATGAAGTGGGACCCTCTCTTGGGCGTCGATTGGTGAAACAGAGGCACCTTGCCTGAGCAGCTTCGAGGCAAAGTTGTATAAGCCTGAAAAGCCTGCCATGTGAAGAGTTGTCGGGATACCTTGATTCGAGTTTTCCTTAGTTGAAGTTGATCCCCATTGAAAAACAAGCCAGCGTCGAAAAGAGATACTGCCTGGGTCTATGAAGCTGGTAACGGCGGTAAAGAACTCATCGTCGGATACATCATACTTGGAAGCATGATAAGGCCAATTCTCGATTGCATAGCTGAGAAACGGATATTGAAGGCGTGCTTCCTTATATTTGAATCGATCATATTTCCAACTCGACAGTGGATACAGCATACTACTGGTATCCTCCCACTCGAGCTGGTGCCTAGGGACCTGGAAAGTGACAGATATGTCGACCGTGGATGGATCAGATATTTCGCTATCACGGAGTAGTGATCCGGATTGAAGATATTGAAGACAGTTCATGGCCATGTGCTTATGTGCCTGCAGAGAGTCTATCAGAGGAAAGTCGTATGATCCATTCGGATTGCGAGTATCTCCACGCAAGAACTCGGTGAAAGAATGATGGATCACTTGAAGAGTTTCATCCTCAAGAATCTCGATAAGTGATCCACAGCTATTTGCAACCAAGAGTTTGAACGCATTCGGTTGAGTGATTTCAGGACGAATAAACTTCAAAAGACTCGCGATCTCGTTCAATCGAAGAGGACGGGAAGCGTGGGTAACTGCTTCAAGAATGAAGAGTTGAACATCAACCGTAACTTGGTGTTCCTTTCTTTGTTTTTCAAGCATGCGGACGTATGTTTCTTCTAATCCGACCGGAAGTGACGCTTCGAGAGCTTTGATATCAAGAGGTGCATCTGATTGAAGAGGGGCCTCGATTTGGTCCATGGTAAGTTTTGCGTAGAGGAATAGACCGTCGGACTTTTGTGCGACCATGTCGATAATATCACCTTTGAGCTGCAGGTGATGGTACGATTTGAGCGACATATCAAATCGATGATTCAGGTACGACAGGATGTCAGCATCCACTAAACGTTGCTGAAGACTGATGTGAACAATTGAGGAATCTCGCAGAGTGCTCTGCAGATTCCTGGATGGTCTGCTAGTCATAAGCAACTTCAGGGTCCGAGGCCGATGAGTAGCAAGGCTGTTGAGCTTCTCCAGAAACGGCTTGCTATCAGTCGACATCTCGTCAAGCGCATCTCCAACACAGTATAGCTTAGTAACGCAGGAAACGCCATTGAGAAACAGTTCAATGAGATCATTGTCTGATGTCTCTACCAGATTAACATTAGTCTTGACGAGCGCCTGGAGGGCGAACTGTAGCTTCGGGGAATGAGGTAGTAGCTGTGCAAGCCAATCCTGGATCAGTGCACGAGGTGAAAAGTTTGCGGCGACAATGTTGCGGAAGAAGAAGAAAAGAACGGGGCATTTCTCTGTCCGCAGATGTTGAATTAAGCTTGCGGCCATGACAGATTTTCCTGCACCTGGAATACCTTTTATCCAAAGGCTTCCGTGATCTGGAGAATCGTGCCATTTTTGGTATTCTTCCGTTTCGCAGATCCAGAGCCCAGTTCCGGGAGCTTGTGAAAGTAAATGGCGACGATATTCACCCGACTCGGCGAGATAGTCAGTAGGTTGGAGCCATTCCCTCAGTTCGGCGACAACTTCCGGGCTGAGAGCAGTGTCTTGATGGTCAACGAAATCGTACTCGTCGGCGGTATTTGCTGACTTTGGCATTTTGAAATGAAACAAAAGGTCTGTGAAAGTGCGGTGACAGGAAGAGGATAAAGACTCAATAAATAGTAGTATGTAAGATCAGATGGCAGGCAGCAATTGTGTCTTACTCATCTTGAACTGGGCTGATTGGATGCATCATGCTGGCATGTAGATTATAGAAAAAGCAGCATTAAGATAATAATCAGGCAAGGCTGTCATAAACAAGCCACAGCAGTCTTAGCACAGAAGTGCTTAACTATTTATGTCAATAAGCTCTTGGGTTGCAGACCCGCCTGACTGCTTGCCCATGCATGATACGAGGTCCGAAGGATGGGGCTGAGTGTTTTAAGCCTGACGATGATGATACATTAATCTGCCGACTTTCCGACAGCAAAACATTGTTTGATGTAAATCATTTCTTTCTTTCCACTGTATTAACTGGCCGCTGGCAAGTATGCAAGGCAGAATCTCTGTCAACATCTTCATCTCCTATCCAATGACAATATATTTCATCTCAAAAGAGAGGGTTACGAGGTTACCCGGTATTCTGATTTTTCGTAGCGCCTAAACCTGGGGATCTTACCTTGGAGTGTTGTGAATGACTGAAATAATCTTTTTATAAATGCGATTAATATTTATGTATCAGATAGTGAACTCGCCCATGATTTCTTTCTTGACACAGACACAGACACAATCAGGATGATTCATCTCAAGCCACTCGACTTTGGTCCAACGACTCGCATCTGGCCCACACCTTATTCGCACCGCTAAGCCAAAATGAGCCATTCTCACAATGATTCATTCCTTGTGGATCCGGGGTTTCGGGGCCGCGGATAATACGATGAGCGAAAACTTTAAGAAATAGATACCACCAACAAATATAAAGGCAGACTCCCCATTCTTTCATCTGTCGAAAAATACAAACCATCTCACTACATCACGATTTTCACTCAAACTTCTTTGAACTCTTCCCTCAACACCACAAATATACTCGCTTATACCACCCAACAGGACAAACTCAACCAAGCCAAAATGGGTTATATGAAAACCACATACGATTACTTTGACCTCACGAAACCATTCACACCACTTCCAAAATACGGCCATCTTTCTAAATGGACTCCCGAATATGAGCAAGCCGAACCTTCGATCAGAGAAGCATACCAAACCTTGACAGATCTCCCCGATTTCCCCGCCGTTCGTGCGGCCGCTGGTGATCCCGATGCTGTGATGCCTCCAGGTGGACCTGATCGATACAAGGATGTTGTCACAGAGTTGATCGACATTCCTACTCGCGATGGTACTATGATTGAATTGAAGGTGTATAGGTCACCTAATGTCAACACGAACGCTGTTCTTATGTATCGAATGCACGGGGGAGGCTGGTGTCTTGGAAGACATGAAATTGATGGAGTTGATAATGTTTATGCCGCAACCAACCCCGACATCACTGTTGTTAGCGTTGACTACCGCGTGCAAGTCTTCTCATCAAGAACCGGTTATCTTTGCTGACAGTCATAGGGCGCCTGAGCATCCTTTCCCAACACCAATCAACGATTGCTATGATGGACTTATTTGGGTAAGTCTCATGACATTCAAAGACAAGAACGCCACTGATGCCACTCAGTGCAAAAAGAACGCCGATAGACTAGGCATTGACCCCGAGAGAATCATCATCAGCGGTGGTTCCGCTGGTGGCCAGCTTGTGAGTAAACCAGCACTCCTAAACAAGCCACTTCTAACAAACCCGCCAGGCCGCTTCCCTCACATTAGACTGCCTCAGAAACGGCATCACTGGTGTCATCGCTCAAGTACTACATTTTCCCATTATATGCCATCCCAAATTCTTCCCTCGGGATAAATATGAGTATGGTAGTTACTACCAAAACGCAAAAGATGCTGTTCTGAGCACGATAAACATGGAAACTGTCCTTGATGCGCATATCCCCAATGCGAAGCCTGATTACAGACACTCGCCTCTCCTTTCCGATTCATTTAAAGGTCTCCCACCTACATGTAAGTCAAACTTCCTCGATATCTGGAACAGACACTGACAAGTTTAGTGATTCAAAGTGGCGGCGCTGACCCCCTTCGCGATGAGCAATTCGCCTATGCTGATGCTCTGAAGAACGATGGCGTTGATGTTGAGATCCACTGCTATGGTGGTGTTCCTCATTGGTTTCCTGTCATCTTGCCTCATACTACAGAAAGTGTTCAGTTCTACGAGAGATATAATAACTTTCTGACGAAACAAATCGGAAAGTGAAAATTGGAAATTATTTGATTTGTGCGCTCTTGACTTGGGCTGGATTTTGAATTAGCATTTAGAGGTTGACATAGAAGGGAGAATGTAGGCAAGAAAACGTTGCCGCTTTAATTATGGCTGGCAGCTTAGCTTTTTCCACAAAGAAGAAGCAGTTTGGGTTTTTTTACTTATAATTCAGTCAATATTTATTCTTGTTACAGGCAACCTACCATAGCCAGAATAAGTACTTAAAATTAGTTCGTATTCTTTAAACCTACATGATTATCTGCATCCTGCATTTTTCTATCGAGGAACTCATAGATCTTGACCGCATAGTGTAATTGCTGACTCTGAAGTGTTTAGTCATGAATGACATAAGGTAGTCCCGCACGCTGACAAGGCTGCAGGTCACCCCCTACAACCAAGGCATCTCAACGTGTACCAACCAGGTGAGGGCTCATGCCTAAGACAAATGCTCACACGTGCACCTCTCCTCAGTGGTGTAGAACACGTCGCTGTGCGGAGTCATCGTCCCCGCCCCACGATATTCTGTTTCAGCGACAAACCTACCCTCATCCTCATCCAGATAGCTAATCACAACAAAAGTCACTCTCTTATTCTGTCAGAATGGTCAAGGAAGCAGTTCCCACTCATATTCGTGGAGAAGCCCTCAAACGCTTTGTGATACATTCTGCGTTGTTAAATCTCATCGACCCCGTCCGAGGCGAACCGACCAGAAGTACGCTGGACGAAAGCCCAGATAGTAGCTTTATGGGTACATGGCAACTTAAACAAAAGTTCTTAGACTCATTCGCTCTTATTTGTTCAACGTCAAAATCGGGAGCGGAAACCGCTACAGCTGTATGCTTGGAAACATATGAGCAGGTGGGAAGTGTTCTACGCGTGGCACGCAACCATGGCTTGGCAGGAAGTGATCTAGCTGGGCTCAACAAAGTGTTGCAAGTGCTCCGAGAGGTTGCTTGCAAAGGTGCTCACTTATTCCGACAACTCTGTAGAATGGACTAACATGGTGCGATGCAGACAAGTCATCTATGCAAGCCGAGCCTGAGATCTTATGGCTGGTTGTTGAGCTCGACAAAAGCCGAATCTTGTCAATTTCCGAGAGGATTGAGAAGCGCGGAATTCGAGACTTTTTGGGGAAAGCGAAGTCTCAATTTGCACTTTCGGAGAAGTTCAGACTTTGGCTTGAAAAATGCCCTTTCACAGCCTCTCACTCTCCTTTCCACGATTGGAGTCATGCGACTATGGTCAATCTCATCCATTGGGCGTCAGAGGCCAGGTGGCATCACGCTGAGAGATTGCAAACCCTTTTAGGACTTGGTCAACTGGAAAATCAGACCTGGTTGTGGAATATTCACAAGATCGCTCGCTATCACTCTGCTATTAAATCCATGGTAAAGTTTGCGGCAAAGGAGCCCGGCATTTTCTCCAAGATCTTCATCAAAGAGATCACTGCACCCGATACTCGTCGATTCACACTTAACGATAAGGCTCCACTGCTTGCTGCTGTTCGTACGCTCGTGGGAGAAGATACAGATTCAATAATGGAGCAGCTGGGAAAGCATTTTGGTGTACAAGACGTCGAGGAGAGGCTGCGTAAAGCCTGCCGCCTGAACCTGACCCTTCATGCTGAAATGCAACTCGTTGTATTTTACGAAGGCAACCCTCAATGCGTTCCTCGAATGCAGCTTATGGGGACAAGTAAGAAAGCCTGCTTTCTCTGTGATAGATTTCTGCGCCAGCATCCCCTCAGACTTCAAGCTTCCGCATGCCATCAGAAAATCTACCCGTCGTGGATGCCGCCGCCATACTACAAGACTCAAGAAAGACAGATGAGCCTCTCCTTCTTACGACTGTGTAACGAGATTGAGAACTTAACGAGGCGGGAGCTGAAGACTGGCTTAGCCGTTCCTCGTCGGCCCCCAAACTATGATTCGACTGCTGGGCCTTCTTTGACACTGACAGCAACTGTACCCACGGAGTTGAGGTCGCTACAAGAGGCTCAAGCAAGGTTCATTATTCAAGATGATAGTTCCTCGGCAGAATCGAATTGAAATGCTGGGGCGAAGCCTGGGTCCAGAGTCTTCCAGTACACTTAGGAATACTTGGGCCGTGACTATCTAGCCTAGTTGGCCAATAATTAATAAACATCCCAAACTGTCCATTTGCATGTTGCACTTTACCACACCACCAAGTGCGGGGTTCCGCGAATTGGATCACAGAGGCCACATCGACGCATCAATAGTATCTGAAAGACCAATCGCTTCAGAGAGGCTGGTAATCGGCAAGAATGGAGCTTATCATGGACAGGGGGATAAAAATGCCTTGATACCCAATTCTGCAGGAGGCCGGGCATCTAGCTGTTATGACGATGTCTCCCAGTCAGGATTTGGGAATTGGGATTATGGATCAGGACTCAGCATGCTCCACCGGTATACTATTAAAGCAGCGCCATTCCCATCGATTATGAGATCCAACTCTTGACTCTAAGTCATCAATCACGAAAGTAATGGAGACAGCTACAACCAACACAAGCATCGCCGTGGGCGATCACCGCGACCTTTTGGACATTATCGACAACTTACGTTTGCAAGGAGTCAGCCATTATGTTGATCTACCTGAGATAATTGTCTGTGGAGATCAGTCCGCTGGCAAGAGCTCTGTCCTTGAGGCCGTCTCTGGTATGAAGTTCCCTATCAAAGACGGCCTTTGTACCCGTTTTGCTACAGAGCTGGTCCTACGCCGAGGCCCGAGGGTGAACATCAAGATATCCATCACCCCAGGCGAGAATCGGTACGGCGAGGACAAAGAACGCCTTGAAAGCTGGACTCCAAAGACCTGCATCGACAAGGAGGGACTGGGATCCGTGACAGAGGAGGCAGAAGCTGCCATGGCTATCCCGACCGGGAAAGGGGAGTTCTACGAAGACACACTCCGCGTCGAGCTCACTGGTCCCGACCAGCCACACCTGACGATGGTGGACCTACCTGGCCTCTTCAGAGGAGAGAACAAGAAGCAATCTAACGCTGACATCGACACTGTCCACGATATGGTGGAAAGATACATGTCACGACCCCGTAGCATTATACTCGCTGTCGTGTCAGCCAAATATGACTATGTCCTGCAGGAAGTCATGGTAATGGCCAAGATTGCCGACAAGCAAGGTCTGAGGACCATGGGTCTCATCACAAAACCCGACACTCTGGATGTTGGCTCCCCATCTGAGAACGATTATGTTCGCTTGGCTCAAAACCTCGAGAACGAGCTTCGCCTCGGGTGGCATGTCTTGAAGAACCGTAATTACGAGGAGCGTGATGTTAGTTCTCAACGGCGCGACGACATTGAGAAACAATTCCTATCACAGGGGGTATGGAGTTCAATCGATCCTTCACATTGTGGAGTAGCGGCCTTGAAACTCAGATTGAGCAACGTCTTGAGAGATCAAATCATCATTCAGCTTCCCAGTCTTCAGCAGGAAGTGGAACAAGGTATTCGTGACTGCGCAAAAGGATTGGGTCTCCTAGGTCCGGTACGGGGTACTCCGCAGCAGCAACGCAGCTACCTACTGCGCGTTAGTGAGGATTACACATCCTTGATGAGGCAAGCAGTCGACGGCACGTACACTGATCCATTCTTCGGCAATCGGGATGATCGTTTAGGTTTCAGAAAAAGACTAAGAGCAGTGGTGCGGATCAGGCTCGACGATTTTGGGGAGGAAATGCGGGTGAATGGTCAGAGTCAGTATGTTGTAGACTCAGAAAGTGAGGATGAGGGCGATCGTAAGCTCCGCGATGTCCCTATCATCACTCGGTCTGAGTTTATCAACAAAGTCTCTGACCGCCTCAAATACAACAGAGGCCGAGAGCTCCCGGGTCTCTTCAATCCACTCATCGTCAATGAACTGTTTGCCGAGCAATGTGCGCCCTGGAGGAAGATTGCTGGAATCCTTGCGGAAGATATACTCGATATAGTACACGTGACGACAGAGTTAATAGTCGAAGAAACAACAGCAAGAGAAGTTTCCGAAGGAGTTCTCAAACACATTCGCAAAGAGGTTGAAGGGCTAAAAGTCGAGATGGGTGCTCAGATCAACACATTGGTTCAAGCAGCCGAACAGCATCCTATCACAATGAACCCAGATCTGACCCAGAACGTTCAGAAAACTCAGGAGGACCGACATAAACGCACTACAAAAGCACTGATTACTAAAATGTTTGGAACATACCGCTTCGACGGCTTAGACAAGAAGATTAGCATAAACCCAGTGGAGCTCCTGAATCTAGCTGGACAGGGGTTCGAGTCAAACATGGAGCGCTTCGGAAGCGCATTAGCAGTGGATTACATGAAAGCATTTTACAAGGTAAGATACCCGCCCAAACTGGAAACAATCTATCCCATATCGCTGACAATGTCACTTATAGGTTGCAGTAAACAGGTTCATTGATGATGTGAGCGTCCTAGCTGTAGAACACTGTCTCATCAGCAAGCTTTCATCGCTTTTCACCTCACGTCATGTGGCGGAGATGGAAGATGAAGAGTTAACCCTTCTTGCAGGCGAAACTGAAGAATCCACTGCCGAGAGGAAACGCCTAGAGCTAAAACAGGGTATTCTAGAGAAAGGCTTACAGGATCTTAAGAGCCGTTACAAACGCAGCATGGTCGCTGGCCTCAGACAACATGACAGTTCAACGCCAGAAGGGCCTGAGAACTTGTCAGCCATGATCCAAAGCAACTCTGTCAAAGAACCATCCATAATCAATAGCCCCAGGCCAGCTTCTCCTGAATTATCCAGCAAAGATGTTCCGAACAATGAACAGAATGCCTCTCCGCTCCAAGCAGATGTGCAATGGCCGGACGAGGACGGTAATTGGGACATCTTGGAACGTCGACGTACTTCTAAGAAGAAGTCTGCGAAGAAAGTCATGGGTGAGGATGCTATTCGGGACATCTTGGAACGTCGACATACTACTATGAGGAAGCCTGTGGAGGAAGTCATGGGTGAGGATTATTGATGTAGCGACCAGATACCTACATGAGATGAACTTGAAAAACAGTCCAACTATCTAATTACTTGCTTTGCTTAGTAGATGTCAAAAATCCAGGTTCATATATGATGTAACTATCTACTTACAGCCATTCATTTCTGAACACGTTATGTGTTAGAGTTCAACTATAACGCAAACTTGCACTAGGTGTATATAACTAGGATATAATGGATGCAGAAAAATACTAAGGGAAATAACATTCGGACATATAGTATAACATCCGACAGGATAAACCATACTGACCAATTGGCCTACTCTGATGAGCCTGAGACCCTGGTAGTGACCCCATTGTTGCCTTGTGTCGCTCAAAGACATAAGCCTGTATTTATATGCTGTATTTATTTTATATAGATAAAAGATTAGAAAAAGAACCAATATCCTGAATTATTTCGCGATTCAATATCTCTCAAATGAACGACTGGCCTTCTATCCAATCATCAAGAAAGCTCATATCGAACCCTTCCATCGTCAACGGACCCATTAGGGGGTTTTCCGTCAAAGCCGGAGTTTCTTCAGCATTCGTTCTCTCGCCTCCCACCATCCACTGCGCTGTTGCTGATAGAGGAAACGTCCCCTTCAACGGGACATTACCCCATGGAAGTTCCATTCCTGCAAGCGGATTCTCCTTTCCTTCGGGATCTCGCCGCACAAGCTTGATCACAGGGAGATGGGGAAGATGAACCTCCAAAACTGTACCATCATCACTGGCTTTAACATGATGTCCCAAATCCCCATCCTTTGTTGACGCTTCTCCTAACGACACGTTATATCGTACTCCAGCTGTAACATTATCTTCAATAGCAAGCAGATAGTGTAGTAGAGTAATCACTCTTTTCGCGATATCATCATGTGTAGAACGCAAGATTTCGTGTGCTATTGACAGAACTTGTTCAACAAGACCCCTATCACTCAGTCGTTGTTGTGTCATGAAGTGGTAATCATGCTCTTCGATCCTCTTATCACGATGATCACATAAAATATGCGCTATTGTCAACGCGGCGCATGAGACGAAAGCGATCAGGTCTGTTCCTCTGCAGTAATATCGTGACTGGGGAGCTGTCCGGATTAAGATGAAACGGGTGAGAATTTCTCGACTTGCAGTGATTGCTGTAAGTTTATTATATCCATAATCTCCCCCACAGTCGACTTCAAAGAGATACGGCATATGTAGTTGGAGTAAAAGGTGGTACTGCATCAAGTGGTCGTTGCATCGAAGGGTCTCGCGAATTTTGTCTGAAAGCTTGGTTTGAGCAGCAATGTTGGGTATGGTCCACCATTGAGCTGGCATTGACGTACAGGCGTCTCGTAATAGTCTGTCTATTCCCTTCGTAAATTCGGGGTTGCAAATTTCGGACCGTTTTCTGTTCAATAGCCGAGCGCAGGCGATTGAACAGAGATGTTGCATCTTTCGGTTTGGGGGATAAGACTCGAGTGTGTCTAAAGAAGCCATCTGCTCATTAGGCACACTTGTAGGGAAACCTAGCATGAAGCAGATGTAGCGCTCGAAATTGATAAGGCGAAACCATAGATCATCGGGTTCGATGGCAGCTCCTCTGATTGACTCAGGAACAGTTCCTCTATCAAGACCCAACATCTGGCCTATCATGACGGCACGACGTGCTGCAAGCCAAGATCGACGAAGATTACCTGCATAGTTCTCATACAGACCCTCAAGCATGATACACTCTATCCCTTCGACTGAGGCGACGAGGTCATCATTACTGGTGACTTGATCATGTGAAACCTTTACAATCCGACCCATCATGCTTTCGTGGTATTCACTCAGTTTCTCCAGATGTCTCCCTGATGATATTGGTACACCCTGGAGAAAGGTGGCTAATATAAGCATCTTTCGCGCGACGAGGACTGGGTGAGATCCTTTCGGTGGTAATCGAAGGAGAGAAGATGGTGATAAGAGCCTTGATCCGCGATTCTTTGGTGGTGCGCAAGTCAAAGCACGAATGATCTGTGAAGCTTCCAGTGGGACATTGGTGATAATTTCCATGTCATCTGGGCTTGGCCAGGCAGCTGTCAGGTCTCGGTAGATGGCATCGTATGGTCCTGGTTCATCTGATGGCGAAGGCTGTGAAATATCTGATGGTGGGGTGAGATCTATGGATTGGGTCTATGGATTATTAGTATTTGGTTGTTGCATATGTTTGATCTACTCACTGTCACTAGAGGTTCATGGTGTGAATCAAGATTTGTCCCCGCGACAGAGGGCGATTTTGAGCGAATTCTCGATCCCGAGCTCGTTGGTGAAACCATGCCATTTTGAGATTGCTTCTTTTCATTAGAATTCTTGAGTAGATGTTGAACCAAAGCCTCGACCTCTCCGAGTCGGTCGATGAGATGTTTGTTGCTTCCAAGTTCAGGGGGTTTGTCGGACTCCTGGCTCACGCAATCCGTTCCGCGTCGCTTACAAGAGTCGCAGATACCGAGATTATCGGAGAATATACATTTGGATTTGCGGCGTTTGCATTCCCAACAAGAAGCAGTACCCTTTCGAAGCCTGCGACGCTTTGGAGCGGGTGCGGCGGAATCGACTTCCGCCGGTACGGAGTCGGTTAATGATTGCTGTTGGTCCAATGAGATTTGTTTAACCATTTTGATATTAGCGCTAAATGACAATTGAGAACAATGACCATTTGGCAAGTGGAAAAGAAGTGAATGCTGACGGTTGAAGAATCGATGGTAGTAAGATTCGTCCGCCGATTTCCCGGACATCTTGAAGTGGATTTGTCATGTGCTTGGTGATGGGAGGGCGGAAATACACAGCGGATATAATCCGTCTTGTGGGTCTGATCGACGATGGCATCGGCGGACAAAAGCCATGGTCCTAGGAAATGGCGGAACAAGAGAATGGAACGTGATATATAAATATCAATTGAATTCACAGAATAAATTTGGATAGCGCATAACCCAACAAGTATTCGAAAACAATTCTATCAAACTCAACATGGTCAAGATCGCAATTGCTGGAGGCGCTGGCAGTAAGTCCAATTACAACATAAAATCCCGTGCACTTACTGAACCCATTGACAGATGTCGGCCAAGAAATCATAGACGCTCTCGTCGCCAGAAACAAGCACGAAATAATCATCCTATCCCGAAAAGATGCACCCGAGAAAGAAATTGCACCAGGAATAAAATGGTTCAAGACAAGTTACAGTGACATTGAAGAATTGACCGAGATTTTGGAAGGGGTTCATACAGTCCTATCTTTCATGTCCTTTACTCCAGGGAGCGCGGCAGCTGAACCACAGAAGATTTTAATCGACGCAGCAGTCCGTGCTGGAGTGAAGCGCTTTGCACCTAGCGAATGGGCTTCGTAAGTAAGGCATCCCGTAAAATGAAGGCCTTCTAATGTTGTATAATTAGGTCCAACCTTGACTACTTTCCCTGGTATGATTTCAAGAAGTCAGCTAGAGAGTATCTGGCCAACATCAACAAGGACAAAAAGGTGCGACATGATATCAACGTGTTCATTCCTATCTAACCACAAACAGGTCATCGAGTATACCCTTTTCCAGCCCGGTCTGTTCACCAACTACATGACTTATCCATTCAAGTCCGCAAAGCACGTTCAACTCTTCGAAACCCCTATCAACTTCAATGGCTGCAGAGGTCTTCTTATCGATGATGGCGAAGCTGTCATTACTCTGACAAACGCGCAGGACTTGGCCAAAGTCACTGCACTAGCCATCGAATATGAAGGGGAGTGGCCAATTGTTGGCGGCATCAAAGGTGTTGACATTACCATGAATGAACTGGTTGCACTGGGCGAAAAGATTCGAGGTACGTAAACCTAAAGTCCTCAAGAGTCCAAAAGACTGACCTATCACTAGGCAAGAAGTTTACCGTTGAGTACCTGAAGAGCGAAGACCTCGAAGCTGGTGTCGTCAAAGCTTCTTGGCTCCCGATCCCCGAACATCCATCAATACCAGCGGAAATGCGTAAGAAGATTGCTGCCGATATGACCAAGTCTTTGTTGATTGGAATGAAACATGGGTCGATGCATGTATCTGACGAGTGGAATAAGCTGCTTCCCGATTACAAGTTCACTCAGCCTGAAGAGTTCCTGACAAAGGCTTGGGCTGCTATTGATGCCGGTGCGCAGAGTGTCTTCACGGAGGATTAGCAGAGCCCTGAGGCTACAGAAGCGTGGGGGCGAATGGGTCTAGAGGGATGGGTGAAAGGACCAGAATTAAGATTGAACTGGTAGTCAAAATGTGATCATTGGAGCGACAACCAAAACTTAAATGTCTGATTGCCATAGGAGAGGGACTCTGTGAGCTAATTTTATTTTTGTTATCTGAAAAGCATCACTGAGCACAAAAGGTTGCTGCGTAATTTGACTTCCCACACGGGTCATTTTCAGGACAGGCTAGCTGCGTGACAATCACCAGAGAGACTTGAGGTCTATCGCCCAACACGCAAACATCCAACCATTGGCCAGTCACAATTAGTGCCAAGGTCATACTTTGGCCAAAGGCAAGTGCCCACCCGAGCCTGGTACTTCATCTATAGGCGCACAATGTGACGAAAGCTTGTTTTCGCACTCAAACCCAGATCGCATCACACAACCTTTCTGTTCCAGCAAAGTTTGATGTCTTTCAAGTATAAATACCGCCTTACTCTCTTAAAATTGTTCCAGGGTGCCGCTACCAACGGTTAACCCACTGCGCTCCTGGGGGGTCAGCAAAAGCTGTCCCAGAGAGAACGCAGCCCCTGCCCCGATACCTTAAACGTCAGGCCCTGCAGACTGGCCGGTACTCGTGACGGGTATTCCCAGATCTCCAAGCCAGAAGATGAAAGGAAGAAAAAGAAAAGGAGGGAAATGGAGAGGGGATCTTTTTGTTCCAAAGTTTGATGTCTTTGAAGGATAAATACCTCCCCCCTGTCTCATCGAATCTGCTTCTCCATCCATCCTTTTCATCAATTTTTCTCCCGTCACACATCCACCACACAAGAAAGGTCCCCGGGCTGGCACCACACGGGTCACTCGTCTCAAGGCATGGACATCACACGATGAATCAACAAAGTTTTCTTCTTCACATAACTAGCAAGCCGGTGAGTGCAATGAAAAAAAAAGGTGAAACGCGCGTCACCTGGAGGTAGTGTAATACCAATGACACGGTGAGAGAAATCAAAAATTGTGCCAGGGTTATACCCCTGCATCTTTGGGGGTTAGCGCAAGTTATCCAAAGAGCAGTCCTGCCCCGACGTCTTGAACGTCAGGCCTTGCAAGCTGGCTGAGGACCCGGAGGTGCTCACACACTGAAGAAGAAAAGAAGAAAAAGAAAAGGAGGAAAATGGAGGGGGCGGCTGTTTTATAGACATCTCGTGAGCAGTCCCGCTCCTGACTCTGCAACAAAACAAAATGGCAAGTATCTCGACGACTGTGGAAGGAATCTGATATTTTGAGAAGGTCAGCCTACACATGACGTGATCGGATGTCTTGTCTACGCAGGAGAGGAAAGAACTCAGGAACGCTCGACACCTCCACCGATGCGTTGAACATGGAAACCTCGCGGGCTGGCTGTACATCCGTAGAGGGTACTTGCATTTTATTTCTGATAAACAATAGAACAAAACGATCCAGAACCGCTCGAGATCTGGGTCCCCGACTCCCAGGCATGCGCAAGAGATTTGCACGAGAATAGAGGAGGAATGTGGGCGAAGATATCCCAAGAGAAGGCGGGTAAGTCCTTGGAGAGGCAAGACTAGCGTGAGAGCTTCCCCCATATCTAACAATCCACAGGTGAGGGACTTTCTCCCGGCTCTTTTGGTCCGGACGCGGCGAAGAAGAAGAGTCAGGCGCCCGAGAAAGACTTCGTTGCAAGAGAGGTTGGAGGGTTTGAGGAAGGCACAGCGAGAGGAACCGCGGAGATTCGAGAGACGCGGAATCGCCTCAAGATGAGGATTGAAGAGAGGGTAGATGGTCTGAAAGGGATCAAGTGAGCAGAGACGATACGGGTCTAGCTGGTACAGATTGGACAAATTCTTCGGTCGAGTTTTGGTGGCGGGAGAGCAACGAGCAGACAGGGTCTCGAGCTGGATGACAATTCTTCATGGCGGACAAAAGCCAAACGAGCACAATGAAATTGATGATATGCTTCGCGAAATCGATTTTTGATCTGCTCGAGCTTGTTCAAATTGAGTGGTATCTATGAATGAATGTGTCCAACGCTTGACATGCCGTATCCCAATTACATCATCCCTGTCCCTTCGCAGTCGTTACTTATTTCGGCCATGCGATTCCTTCAACCTCGTTATATAGAAGTA
>JAALXK010000097.1:0-79980 GCA_012977745.1 Fusarium anguioides | reverse complement strand
GATATGGGCATACCTTTTTCAGGGCCTTATAGTTGACAAAGCTGGCAGCATATTCAGGCACCTCTAGCTGGCGCTTCTGGATCTGCTTGCCAAACTTCCTATAAGAGAATGTGAGTAAGATGGGGACTCAAAGAATAGACCATGACGAGAGAGTAACCCTTAGTCTGCGAAGAGCTTCCAGCTCAGAGTGGATTCTTGAGCGTTGCTGAACCACTTCGAGCTGGAGAAAATCTCGACATATGAACAAGGAGCTAGGAAGTACGGATATAACTTACATGTTGCGGCGTGTGCGCCCTCAAAGGCTCTTGGCGACTTGAGAGGAGCAGACGAGGGAGCGAGTAGGTAAGAAGGATGGTAGAATGCCAGATCGCTGCTTGTTTGTCTGTTTGGAGGGAGGGAGAGTGCGTGGGATGTGTGGCTGCAAATATGCGAGTTTCAGTGTCAGTTACAGCGTCCGTGTGGTATCTTAGGTAGGCAAGTTTTGTGTGTATGTGCAACAGTGTTGAGGGGGACAGTAGGTAAGTAACAAAATAGAAGCCAGCAGCGGAGACATGACCAGGTAAAGACAGAGCAAGGAACAGGTCTCAAGGAAGCTCCATAAAGCTGCACATCAAGTCAGACCAAGATCAGCTCAGCCCGAGATGGTTGCTGAAGGATCAGGAACGTAGGTAGGTCGGTGGAGTGTGCGTGTGTGAGTAGTTGAGGTCTGACTGGTCCTGTGGATGCGGCCCGTTGTTCTTCACAGCAACCACCAGTTGCTTGCTTGATTCCAGGTAATTCCACTTCTCTTTTCCTCTCTGGCATAAGCTTGGCCAAAATAGAGTAACACGATAAACGCCCGGTTTCTCAGGGTCTTGACCCATCACCCGACAGTCCGTTTTGCTTAGACGGATGAGCGAGATCGACTCCCAGAGGGCACGTGGGGGTGTCCCTTATCCAGAGTTTATAGCATAAACTTCTGCTTGGGCCAGCAGCTGCAGAGGGCGTGAACGGGTGACGAAAAAAGGTCGCGAATAGCGTGGCCCTTGACGTATGTAGGTATAGAAGCCAGATGCAGGTATGGGTAAGGGTTCAATGGTTTATGAGAGTGAAAGGCAGGGTTGGTTGGGATTGGATTGGATACGATGTTGAGGATCTTCACTCACCAAAGCCGAGGCACTTGCTCTCAAAGTCCGTCAATAAGCACAGACCGATAGTCAATCAAGTAGTAACTATTTCTTGACTGTAATGCAGGCGTTACAGGGCCTGTAAAACCAGTGTTCAATATATGTTGATGAGTCTTGAAGCAAAGTCAACTGAGACAAGACTGGTCTTGGTCTGGTTGGCGGCTCAGGTTGTTGCGCTGCGCTGACTCGAGTTAGCTGTGACGTGGAAGCGTTGTTGAAAACAGCAACTAGGCTCAACAACAACAAAATCTTTTTTTTTTCAAATGTTATGTGGTAGAAAACGTATCCAAAAACAGAAACAAAATTAAGGTGACGGTGATTTTTTATCATGACAAAAGATGAACTTGGACGGGAACCAAAAAAGTGCCCCTCCTATGGTGGACGTCCACTTTAGATGCTCTTCCTTCCTTCAGCCCAGTGAGTGCGGTCAACCAAAATGGAGGTCAGAACTCGCTACAAAAAAAAAAAAACCTAGAAGCGGTACATCCAATGACATACTGTATTCTTCAATTGTCTCCCTAAGTCTAAGCAGTAAATGGCCTCGTGCCTTTACACAATCCCTTATTTTCCCGTTCGATCTAGTTCTCTCTTTAGGCCATTGACTCAATCACGGCTCTCTCTCTCACAGTGAACTCTCATGGTCCCACGACGTTGTCCTGCATGGCGGGGCAGTTGAGGACTATTCTGTTCAGCTAGTCTACTAACACAACACAACTAATTCACGCCATCTGGAAGATACTCCATTAGCAAGCATAGAGTCTAAAGACAAGCCTCCGCTAATCGATAACCGTTCTTTCAAAGTTCCGCATATCCAATGACCGCTCCGTATCTGACCCCGTGCTCGAGCGACAGGCGGTCCGGCTCACAGCTCCGGGGAAAACATGTATCCATCTTTAGCTGCATGACCGTATGTGTCTGCAACAGACAAAAGGCCGGACTAGATTACGGAGTCTGTTGGGTGTTTCTCCGTGCGTACCCTCTCCAGTTACGTTACGATAATTCATTACATGACCTCCCTTGATTCCATTGGTAAGGTAAAGCCGAGAGAGGGACGTCATGGGCAAGGGGCTTCAAGAGGCTCTGGGCGGCTCCAGGTCCTTCGCAGAATTACCTATGTCATTTTCTCCATCTTCAACTCCAGCATCATCACAAGAACTTGTATGACTCGAGGCAAATCTCCGAGTCCTAGTTCCTGAATAAGGCCTGAATAATCATCCGTCAGGTATGATCTAGACCTAATCGTCACTGTCAACCTGGATCGACCGGGGAAACCTCCCGTTATGCAACAGATTTTATCAAATTCGAGCCCCATATAGCTGCCTGGAACTTGTCATGCAAGCTGCGTAGCGAATACCGTCCTTGTCAAGACTGAACTGACGTCTCATGATCACAAGCATCCTCCCTCTAGAAAGGTCACGAGCATAGCTACGCAATGCAGAAGGAAGGTGGAGTATGTCAAAAATCAGGGAAAGAAACAAAGAAACAAAGGCTACAATATGCGTGCTACCTACTGAACCGTCGTGAATTACGATACGGAGCTATAACCAGAAACAGGCCACCCATGTTTGCGAGACAGCAAAGTGGCACCAAATTCTTCCACTGAAATGCTTGTGTGACTCTCAATTATGTCTTGATGCCTCTCAGGATCACAGGCCATATGGCTGTTCTACATCAATCTGTATCCACCTAGTTCTTCTTGGTGTCTGCACTTTGCGACTCGCTCAAGCTATCAGCCATAGCCTCAGCAGTAGCCTTCTTCAGGCGCTCACTATCATCAGTCTTATCCTCCTTGGGCTTCTGATGTGCCTCCCTCTCATCTTCACTGTCGCCAAGGCTGAAGGGGTCGTTCTCCGCGATAGGGCTTGGCTCAACCGCTGACATGGGCTGCCACTTGCTTCCTCTCGTACCACTCGCGGGGGGCGCATCCTTGGGGGGTACTCGGGGTGATGAGTCGTACATGTTGATCTCTTCGGTCTCCTCCTTAAAACCAACTCGTCGACCATTGCTGGGCTTGGGTGAAGTTGATGGGGGAGGTGGCTTGTACATGCCAGTATTGGCCATTGGGCGATTCACTGGGGCTGCAGGTTGTCAACATTTGCTCATACATATGACGGACATTGTCAATACTCACTTCCATCTGAGGAAAACTTCATACCAGCGAAATCGTCACTGAGCACTTGGGGATCCGCATCATATCGTTCATAATCACCGCTCCGTCGGCTGGACTCTCCAGGACGGTTGAAAGGTTGTCCTTGTCGTTGTGCTTGCTCCTCACTCTCATCGAAGTTCTCTTCAATCTTCTTCTTGAGGTTGGTAATCCATCCATTAACCTTTTCCTGTGTCTCAAAGAAGCCCTTGCGGAGGTTTTCGCGGATAACGGGGAGGTCGTCATCGAGGAAGCTGTGCTCCCGGTCGTCACCCCATTCGTCTTGACCACGCTGACCCTGTCTTTGCCCACGGTTGGCGGTTCGGGACTCGTAGGCACCAACATTATCGTAGTGTTCTGCAAGCTGGCGTGCATATAACTCATCCGCCTCCATTTGCGATATCTGGGATCGGTTTTGGGGCCTTGGGGGTTGAGGGGGTGGAACGTCGTCGGTGTTTTCGTTTTGGGCAGCATCGGGATCTGTCATTTCTATGTGCATGTCAGTTTGTAATGCCCTCTGTTAAGGGTTTGGAGAGTCGTACCCAGCAAAGCATGGAACGCAGGCTCAACGCGACCACCACTGGCCCTCAGCACAGCCTTGATAACACTCAACTCCACACTGGGGAATGCTTCCTTGAGTATGGTCTCGTTCTTTTGCGCTTCGGTGACAGGTCGGGGAGGTTTAGGGGGTGCGGTCTCGTCTTTTGGAGTCTGGGCCTGAGTCTGAGCGGTGTTGGTCGCGGGAGCGTTTGTAGTATTATGAGCATCGTCACCTCCTACAACGCCAGATTCCTGAGCATCGTCGTCGTCGAAATCAAGGGGTAACGCAGTAGTAGGCGACTCAGGCGCATTCTCCACGGTGGCCTTGTGCTGGATAGGAACGAGACATTAGCGGTAATCCTCAAGTATCAGCCATACTAAGATGGCACTCAAAAGGAGCAGTAGTATACCGTTTCTCCAGGGGCTGACATCCTGATCGCAGTATTGTTTGATATGATTTAGTCTCAGTTGAAAAATGGTACGAATATACAGACGAAATTTGATTAGAGTTGGTTGAAAAGATAGGCAATATCCAGGGAAATTGGGGGATTTCGCTTCAGCCTGGCCGGGCTTGCTTGTGATATTAAGGTTGAGGCGCGAGGGGTCAATCAGTCTCACTCTACACGAAGCTGATGACGTTGACCCACTCGCCACAGTGTAGGTACCTGCCTACAATGGGGTTGTCTCTCTGATTGGTTGTAAATCTGACAGAAGTATCAAGTCTAGGGTAACTTTGATGCGTCTCATGAAGCTTGACTTTGAACATTAATGCTTCATGCAAAATGAGCCACCACGAAACAAGTCGAGTTTGGTGAACTATAGAGGGACACGCATGGATGGTGTGAGAAGTTTTTCTTTCGTTATTTCTCAGTAGTCTCTTAATGCGAAGAGACTGGCTGCAATCTATTTAAACATGGCAGATTTAGATTTGGATGCGTCTTTCATACCAGCGCTTCATAAACCGGCTGCTTTGCTCCCGATTGCAAAACATCGCGACAGTCTTCTGTATGTCATTGAAAAGCACCCTGTCACTATCGTTATAGGCCAAACAGGTTCTGGAAAGACAACTCAAATACCGCAATTCCTGGAACAAGCAGGATGGTGTTCAGATGGAAGGATTATTGGCGTCACTCAGGTCAGTAAACATAAACTCATACAACCACAGAAGCTAACTCTCATCAGCCCCGTCGTGTCGCAGCAACCACAGTTGCGGTACGTGTCGCCGAGGAAGTTGGCTGTGAGCTTGGAAAAGAAGTCGGATACTCAATACGATTCGAGGATGTGACCTCGGCATCAACCAAGATAAAGTTTCTCACAGATGGTCTCCTCATCAGAGAAGCTCTCGTTGACCCATTGTTGACGCGTTATTCTGTTATTATGGTTGATGAGGCACACGAGAGATCCATCAGCACCGATGTCTTATTGGGTCTCCTTAAGAAGATTCGGAGAAAGCGACCTGAATTGCGCATCATTATTAGCAGTGCCACTCTCCAAGCAAAAGAGTTTCTAGACTTCTTCACAAGGAGCAACGATGACCAGTCAAGCAAAATTGACGACAAGAAGGAAGAAATTGGAGCCATAGTCAGTCTCGAGGGGAGGACCTATCCCATTGATACATTGTATTTGGAATCACCAGCAGAGAACTATGTCGAAAAGGCGATCGATGTTGTTTTCGACATACACACCCAAGAGGGCGAAGGAGATATCTTAGTCTTCCTAACTGGTCGAGAGGAAATCGACAATGCAATACAAGCAGTCAGCGAGCGGATGATGGACCTAAATCCGAAGCATGGCTCACTAATGCCACTACCGCTGTATGCTGGCTTGTCAACAGAGCAGCAGATGTATGTATTCGACAAGCCATCTGAGGGGACTCGAAAAGTTGTATTTTCTACGAATATCGCTGAAGCATCTGTCACAATTGATGGAATTGTATTCGTCGTGGATAGCGGATTCGTGAAGCTGAGAGCCTACGATCCGAGAACAGGTATCGAGTCACTCACTGCTACAGCTGTTTCAAAGGCGGCAGCATCTCAACGTGCTGGACGAGCTGGTCGAACAAAGCCCGGAAAGTGTTTCCGGCTCTATACCGAGCAGAGTTACCAATCACTCCAAGATGCCAATATACCCGAGCTTCAGAGGTCAAACCTAGCTCCTGTCATTCTGCAACTCAAGGCACTGGGAATAGACAATATCGTACGATTCGATTTTCTCTCTCCACCGCCATCCGAACTTATGGCCAAGGCTCTTGAATTGCTATATGCTTTGGGAGCCTTGGATGAATATGCTAAACTTACTCGACCTATGGGCTCGAGGATGGCTGAGTTGGCGGTCGAACCAATGATGGCCAAAACCTTACTGGCAGCACCGTCGTTCGGATGTCTCAGCGAGATGCTTACAATCGCAGCGATGACGAGTCTTGGAGGTAGTGTATGGTTCTCTCACGAAGGCGAGAGAAAGAGGATGGAGACATCACGCAGAAAGTTCGCCGTCGACGAGGGTGACCATCTGACTCTCCTTAACGCCTACCAAGGCTTTGTCACCAAGGGACGAAAAGAAGCAAAATTCTGCCATGACAACAACCTCAACTTCAAGTCCATGAGCCGAGCCGTCAGTATCAGAGCTCAACTAAAGCGATATCTTGAGCGATTCAATATCAATGTAGATGAGACACTCGCTGGTCAAGCTTCATGGGAAGACAACGCCAAAAAAGCCGAAAAAATCCGCCGTTGTCTTACATCGGGCTACTTCGCCCACGCAGCAAGGATGCAGCCAGACGGAACGTTTCGCAACGTTGAGGGGAACATGGTACTTCACGCACATCCAAGTTCACTAATGTTCAACCGAAAAGCGGACTGGGTTATCTTCCATGAGGCAATGGAGACGGGTAGCAAGATATTCATCCGGGATGTCACTAAGATCGAGAAAGGTTGGCTCTTGGAGTATGCACCTGAATTCTACCAAGTCACGACAGATCAACGAGGATGAGGGGTTGAATGAAGGGAGAGGGAACCTCCATACTTGAAACTGCCAGTTGGCGGATAACTAGGTTGGTAGATGAATGGCGGTTTCAAAGCTCGGGATCAAGGATAGTAATGTTGGTTAAGGTGTGAGGCATTTCTCCACTATGAAAATATCAAATTGCTTGATTTGTAAAGTGAGGTGATATGACTGGAGGAGCTTTGGTCGTTCAAGGGAGTCCTTGGCCCCGACATGAACTATTATAGGGATATCCATGGGTGTTCGTTATTAGGTTGCCTGTCAAACACTGACCGCCATTGGGTCAGACGCTCAATATCTACATTTTCGCATGGTAATAGCGAGGACGGTCCGAGGAAAGGTAAAACAAGCTTCCAACAACCTTTTGGGTTTGCAACATCAGGGTGACAATGGCGATGGCATCGCCTAGATGTAAGGGAGAGCCTGATTATCTTGCCTAGTTACCGGTGGCCAGTGTACGGTCCAACTAAACCATCCGGCCTCCCCGGCGGATCTATAATATGGTACTCTGTATATGCCGTGAGATGGCTCGTGATGTCGCACCGATGCCAAATTACAAGCTCCATATTACGTAGCCGACCGATTGGTAATTCCTGCAAATTGGACCATTTCACGATTATTTATTTATTTTTTCTTTTACCGATTGCTTGTGCGTGCGTGCGCACGTAGGCAAGCTGAGTGCTAATAATAAGTTAGCAGACAGGCACCGAGATGAGGGCAATATGCATATCTCAGCACTAGACAACGCATTGTGGGTTAAGGGTTTAAATTACTATGATCCACGATGAGCCCAGATTCTGATGCAAGCAAGAATCTTCTGCTATGTGGGAACGATTCAGCTTTTGTGACACGGCGATATGCATCTTGATATGAGGGAGTTGACGATCTCGAGCAGCCACTTGAGGTTAGTGACATAACCAGGGGTCGAGACTTGGAAATACTAGACGGTGTGATTGATATAAAGTTTTACTGTGTTTGTGTTCTTTCAGTTTCAGGTGGTTTCTTCGTCTTGCCCAGACTCTCAGTCTTATCCAGCTATCCGGTAACGGGAGAAGACAATACGGCTTCGGCCATTCGAGGTCTCAGATGACTTCGTCCCAAGGCCATCCAGACCGTATTCCATAGGTACTATATGCGTCTATTGAACTCTCTCACCCGCTGTATATACCTGCAGCAGTAGAAGCAGCCACTGAGTTCACAAGGCCCCTGACGCCACTGCGGATAGGCGGGGAGGCTTTCTCCCCCTTTATTTACTTTCCTCTTCGGGGCTTGGTGTGGTTACAAGCCTCCTGTTCCATGACATCTGTTGGCTGACTTGGCTCTCGACCTCCACATAACTACCGGGGTTAGCCTGTCTGCCGCTCGCGTGCCTTGCATGAAGCGCACAACTCAATGCATCCCTGAGATATGACTGGTCAGGGCACGATTGTGCATCTTGGTTTGTCGATTTGTGCGAGATTGTGCCTGGATGTGCATCCACTGGTGCATGTTGAAGCTTCTTTCGGGCGCTGAAGGGAGACATGACTGGTGAGTTTATGCGGGCGCTAACTGTGGTGGCGAGGTAAAAAGAGACTTTTTGGAAATTAAACGGTTGATAGTAAGCTTTTATTAATTGATGCATGCATGTATTTTCGGATACTTTATCAGGGTGAGGCTTGAGATACCTATGTTATTGATGATAATGATGATGATTGTTGATTGTGGATGCGGTCAATGCCTCACCACAAGCAACCAAGTATCGTGCAAGGCTTCCATGACGAGGACCTCTCCCTGACTCCGTCTGTCTTTTCTTCTCTTGCACGGACTATTAATCAAGGCATCGTTGCAAAACCCTTTCCATGGATCCAGTAGGATGTCCACCTTAATCTCTCTTGGAAAAGACCTTGGAAGGGGCATGGAAGAGACAAGGATCTAACTGGTTCGACCTAGTGTCACTCCATCTCGTTCCCCTGATTGGGATATCGTTTACCAGTGCGGATGGCGGGATCCATGGATGGTCCGCTCCAAAGTCACCGTCCCCTGCATTGGCGGCCCCTCAGGTATTAGCCCGCTGTGAGAAGTGATTCTTTGTCGCTGTAGCATGTCATTTCAGCCCCTAGAAACCAAGAATTACGCTGCCGTTCCAGGGCCAGCTTCTGAGGCTGTCGGTTGTGTCTTGGTGGGTGTACCTGTGCCTCTCCCGTCCATCGTTGTCTCCACTCCTACACCTCCACTCGCTAACCTCGTCCTCCTCTTTACCTACCTACTCTCCTTCTCGTCCATTCGTTCCTTTCCTTCGTTCTACAACTGTTCATCGGTCGACGACGACAGCATCATTCTGCATTTCTGCCAAAGCTGCCTGCCAGCGGGCTCGTCACTCTTTTAAAACTGCTTAATACAGAGTCTTTCTTGTTTGCTATTAACAACAATAATAACAACAACAAAGCTCGACACATTCGTTTCGTTCTGGTCTATTATTGTTTAATGACCTAGTCCCTCTTTACACAACATCACAGCCGCTCGCTCGCTCACTCGCTTTTTGCTCGCTCGCTGGCTTTTGGCATTTGTTCAGTCTTGTCAACGTCGATCTCTCTCGGTACCATACATCTATCTGCTTATGCGCTTCTCGCCATTCTTCGACGAAACAATTTCAGATACATTCGATCACCGCATCAACAACATTGGAGACGATAATACTTGACCTTGTCAATCGCACTACAGCTTAATGGTTATGACAATTGTGCTTGGAGTTTAATATTCGACAATTCTTAATATTCTTATACGCCTATTTCACTTTCTCACGGAGGAAACCACACAATCTTGACGATCAACATCTCTTTGTTTATTTGGTAGCTTGAGTGTATGCGCCAGCACTACAACGCCAACATGGGGCTCGTTGACTACCAAGGCGCGCGCCTTCAATCCCGCGCCAACCAGGGTGATGTCGCTTCAGCTTCCCAGAACACGGTCACATCGTCATCCTCCCTCTTTCGCCGACTCGTCGCGAGAGAAAGCTGCAAAGAAGACAACAGTTGCGAATCTTCTGGTGGAAACAGCCTAGTTGTTCCCATTGTCATCGCCATCATGTATGCTACCAACCTCGCCTTTGTTTCTGAGAATTCGGTTCGTAAACTGGATCGCGTTTTGCTGACTCTATTTGTGTAGCATTCCTATCGTATGCATCGCCATCTTCGCGTACTATCTTCACCGTAAAAATCTCAAGAGACAGGCTCTGGAGGATGCAAACGACCCTCACAAGAGCCTGGATTTTGGTCTCGGAGAGGGAGGCGGCAAGAAGTCTGCCCGCAGAAGTCTCTTTATGGGAGGAGGCGAGAAGGGTCTCGCTCACAAGCCCAGCCAACTCTCGATGGATATGAATCTCTCATCTCCTTACTTGCTGCCACCCGGTATGCAGGAATCGCGAGACTCACTCAACTCGATGGCAAAGAGTTTGGGTAATGAACATCAGGAGGCTTACCAGTATGTTGTGTCTATCGCTAAAAGCGAGACCGGCTCAATGCGGTCCTTTAATCCAAAGGATTCTTCGCACAATACTAAATTCAATAGTCCTCGTAACTCTGGTAAACCTGGGAGCCTCAAGATGCCACCATCTCGCATGAACTCCCTGCCCGAGACACCCGTCTCGGCCTCCGATTCCAAGGTCGATCCTTTTGGCACACCCAAGATGCCTGCGCCAACTCACCAGCCATACACTCCAGTTGACGCCGAGAAGGACGGATTCCAACATGTCTCTGTCATTCCTGAGATTGGAGTTACCTCCGATTTCGATGAGAAGCGTGATGGGGCTTCCGTCCAGCCACCTCCCGTAGCGAGAAGCAAGACTCCTGAATTCGAGTTGCCCAACTTCTCTCAGGAGCCTGCCACCGACTTCCCTCTGCCCCCTACTCGGGAGCATGAGGCCACCGGTCTGGGTTTGAACTTTTCTCTTCCTCAGCCCAAGTCTCCAACTGTGTCTTCCCCCGATGTTCCCAAGTCCGCTCCTCTCCCGCACGACCGACAGAGTGATGGTTCCAACTATCACGCGGCTGACATTTCAAGTTACTACGATGACCATGAGGATGACGCTCGTGGTCGCACCATGGCAAGGACATCGTTCGTTGAGGACACTCCTCAGTACCAGGGACTAGGAGTTCCTCAGCAGGACAACAAGAGACTCTCAGTTGGATTCCGTCCCCTTCCTCCGGATGAGATCACTGAGTCTGAGGACCCCGAGTACCGCGCCAACCGTATCCGTTCTTTCTACAAGGAGTACTTCGAGGACACCAAGGAGGCTCCCCCACCCATGCCTCCTATGCCCCCAATGGCTCAAAACCGAGGTGGTCCTCAGTACTACGAAGATGTTGATCAGGGCTACATGATGGGCGGTGATGGTGCCTACTTCGATCCTGAGACAAATGCCTTCGTCATGCCCTACGCTCAGCCTGTCACTCGTCGTGCCATGACACCTCCACCAGCTGGCCGCCGCCCCGGCCCTGGTCGTCCCGGACCCCGTCCTCGTGGCCCCAACGGTTCTATCGGTGGCATGAGCTACCAGAGCGGACCCGGAGGACGTGCGCGCGCCGGCTCTGCTCTTGGCCCTCGACCTGACTCCTCGGCCTCGGCCAGAATTCGACAACCTCCCAGGAAGAGGCTTCCTCCTCCCGCTCCCTTGACTACTCTCCCAACTCCCTCAAAGCTCATGGATGACAACATTGCCCTCATCAACGCTGCTGACTTTGCTCCTCCCAACACCATCCGTGACACTGCAGCTGGCCGTTCTCAAAGCCCATTCGGCGAGCGACGACCCTACTCGCCCTCTATTCCTGCAGCTCAAACTCTCGGCTCACCATTCGAGGAGCTCACTGCTCTCCCTAGCCCGTAAGTTATAGTGTATCCCATCAGAAGATATATCATCACTAACTCGCGACAGTCATTCTCTCCGCAAATCCAGTACTTTTACTGGCCTTGACTTCGCACCTCCCAAGAGGTTCAAGGATGACGACAACAGGAGCGACGCCGGCAGCATCAGGAGTAACCGCAGCGGCATGTCTCAGGCCGGACTCGGTGCTATCCGCGCTGGAGCTGGACGTGTCAGTCGCCTGCCCGGTGACCAAGTGTTCACTCAACAAGCGCTTCAAGATACATTGAAGCCTTCATGGGGAATTCGACCTTGATAGAGGTCTCGCGGACGTGTCAAAATTTTTCTTAGCGTTGTCTAACGACACTGCATTACTCACAGCGTGCGCCGGTCCTGTCAACTTTGCACATATTTTTCTCTTCAAGGGCGTATTTTAGGGTCATGATGTCTTGCGATATTTTCTTTCACAATGGGAACCTTGCAGGCTTGCATATTATAGAAGGTCTTTGGAAACCACACGACAAACTAGATGACGACTGCCGGCTCGGACAACGTTCGGCCGTTGTATATAGGTCAATTGGATCTGGCGTTGATCACTTCAACATGGCCATCTTGTTTCTACCATTATACAACTTTGTTTCAACTAGACCTGAACCTGAAACTCTTTGCGATAATACGTGAACCTGGCCCGTAATGATGTCAAAAAGACAACTGGATGGACATCTATCTCCTGTTCTGGTCATCTGGGTACCAAATATCGCAACACCATAAGCATAGCTTCCCGTATCGAGTGAATTATGATGACATTGAAGATGACACAAGCAAGACCCAACACGATTTGCAGAACCAAATTAAGAATTTGGCATCGTGGATATCAAGATCAGCGGTCACCGTCGAATCATGGCCGCGTTCCTGGGGCGATACGACGACACGCGATCAAGCTTCTATTTTTGGTCCATGCTCAGCGTTAGCTGCAGACTGCGGTGCAGAGCAGCTCAACGCCACCGGGCAGAGCGGATAAGAGCTAAGCTGTGGAGGCTTGAACTTGAGGTAGTAGCAGTAGTAGTAGTAGTACTGTAGTAGTAGTAGTAGTAGTAGTAGTAGTAGTAGTAGTAGTAGTAGTAGCTGACTATTATTAACGAAAAGATATGATCAGTTTGTGCATACAGCGAGACTGACTGCCAAGGCGATTGATATGTCTCGCTCGTTTAACCCAACAGCCTGGGTCAAGAAGGAATGAGGATTCCTGGCTGTGGTTAAGGGGCTGATTCAGTCGGTTAGTCAGGCTTACGCAGCGCGTCTTAGACAAGATTCCTTCTACTCCCATCAAAATCGAGAGGCGTTTGTGTCTTAGATATGTCATTCAAAATCAGATAGAGAAGGTTTTTAGATTGGATCGTGAATAGTCACCTTCTCCACGTGAGCAGGGAGGCCTGAAGCCAGGGTATGGACTGTGGAGTAGCATTGCATCGACTCTTCAGGACACGGCTCCGAGATTACTTGATAGGGAATACTCCAGGTATATCCCGTCAATTAAGATTGAGGCACGTGAGGTTACAAGATGTCAGGTTCAAGTGCTTGAACCGAGGAGATTTGATCAGATCAGATACTGGAAAAGAAGAGTCTAGATTGTAGTCACATGTTCCTGTGACTTGTGTGAATAATAATGACATTCCATCCATCGCTGCACGATGAGATTAAAAGGTTGATTGCACGCCATAAAGATTCATAAGTGAATACCAACCAAGATGTGATTTAACTAATAAAGAACTCCTCGGATTCACTCACAAGACACAAGTAATAGGTGCGAGGTATTTAATAATCGCTCTATTGAGAGGCCTTTTTTCAACTTGGAATCTGACGGTGGCTCCAGAGCTGAAGGATTTAATTTCTTGGCTTCATCACCATGACGTGTCAGAACCATGTGGTGAAACGCCCAATTGTCAAGATGAGGGTCCAGAGAAGACTTTTTTTCATTTTATATTTTATTTTTTACAACATGGCTTTCACAATATTGTTGGTGAATTATTTTGTTGTTGGTGATAGGCGTCTTTCACTTTTGGATTTACGTGCTGCATGGGAAATTACAGTCTCCATTACCGATGCAAGGGAGAGGGATGAGAGAGTTCATGTACCTCTAGTAACTAACAGTAAATAAATAATGGTGAAATTATCATAATAACACTGCTAATGCTTCAAAGGTCAAGCAAAATCGGCCAGCGTAATAAGGAGTAGACTATTGATTGACCTCTGACGCCGACGGAATTTCTTAGTCCTGTAGCTCCGTTGATCGTCCCGAAGCAAGCAGAAAATGGAGAGCCACAGCCTCGTTGTGGGCTCGTATTGTCCTGGGGTGGGCTCTGTGACCCCGGCTAAAGAGTGAAAGACACATTTGGAGAGATGGCGATATCCGTTTCTAATTAGCTGGAGTGACTGTGGCTGAGAATATAATCGTCTTCCATTAGGTTTTGTGGTTGTTTGGATGTGAATGGCTGTGTCCTAAAGGCCCGATGCTGATTCAACGGTGAAGGATGGTAACTATCGTGTGTCACACTCTCTTTGATCCTTTCAGCTGGGTGATTCTGATTCTTTTTTTCTTCTTTCTTCATGACTGGTTCTCTCTCTTTCACATACATTTCATGAGATCCATTCATTGATCTTCACTCTTACTATCCCAAAACAAAGTGGACCAGGCCAGGCCAGGATAGGATAGAATAGCGTACGCCTCCCGAAAGCAAACCGGCACACCCGTTTTCCCTTTATTTTAGTCGCCGTCTGTAAGGTTCTGAACAAAATGAATTTTTAGGCTAAACGGTCCAACAACGCTGTGCTGTGCTGTGCCCACTGAACAGATCCGATCAGTGACTGCATTGCTAGGTCAGGTACAGTTCCTGTTCAGGTTGATTCACCAGGTACGTTACTCCCGCTACGTTACGTCGCCATTCGACTAGAAGAGCCTTGGAAGAAGAGAAAAAGAACTGGAGACTTGTACAGGCCCTGGCAGGCGTGGTCTTCCTTGTCAATTAGGCGGTCGACCCAGTAAAAAGGCCTCCACTTACTGGCTCTCTAGCGGCCGCTAGTACCTTTCAGTTCGTTCACTTGCCTCTGTCCAGTGTTTTTGTCTCACCCAACCCGACACCTGCCAAATTGGACCAACCTCATCTTTCGTTCCCATTCTCATCTTAACCCTCGTTTCTTTGCTTTGCTTTGCTCTGCTTTTACTTCTTCTCATACAAATCGTCACCAGATCAATCTTCCAAATATCGCCTATTGCCGACCCCATCTTCTTGACGCGTATTTGGCGATCTCCCATTACATTCTACTCTCTTTTGCTTCATTCTCAAACAGATCGTCGGTCGGTCAACAGGTCCCAAGGTACGTACGCTGTGACACGAACGATACAATCCAACTTGTCCTCCTCTTGCTTGTCATTCAGTATCAATACCTCAATCCTAATTCTTCCTCGATCTCCCCATACACGTCAAATTCAAATTGAGGTCCCAGTCTTGATGAAACTTGATGGCCAATATTGTTTCCTCTCATTCCGACATTATCGCGTCCAATCCACAAATGTCCCCCTTGAGTTGATTAAATTGATTCGTTGCTGCACCATCTCCCTTGTTGGATGTTGCCGTCACTCTCGATCTCATTCTGTATCCCCTCAAGTCTCAATGCGAGTCTTGACTTGTCGCTAACATGTTCCTCGATAATAGGCAACTCCCCAGCGTGAACACAACCATCTCAATCATGTCCACGCCGGGTCAGGCTCAGCCCACTGAGCCAGCAGCTGCCAACCCATCTTCTGTCGATGACAACAAGAGCGACGCCAACAAGGCCACATCTCCCGCTGACAAAAACACTTCTCCTCCCGCAGCTGCAACTTCGGATCCAGCTTCTCCAAAGACGAGCCCTTCGCCTTCCCAGAACAAGCCGAGTTCCGACGACACAAAGCCAACACAAGCGTCTGAAGATCCCAGTCCCTCCTCGGCAGCTAATCCTGAACCAACATCGGATAAAGCATCGCCTTCCTCCGAAAAGGCCTCACCGACAAGTCCCAGCAAACCTGCTGAAGCTAAGCCAACTAGCGAAGCGGCAGATCCAGCATCGACCGCTGAGAGCGAGCCGACTACCGTGGCGGAGAGCAAACCTGCTGCCACTGAACTTACATCTGAAGTTCTATCAACTGTCGTCACCGTTACAGGTAGCAAGGGACCTGAAACAAGCATTGTTTTAGTAACCTCTGTCCGCACTCAAAGACTCTCTGCTACCGAGACAACTGCTTCTGCCACCAATACCAGTGAATCTGATGCAGCCAGTGGCAGTAGCGGAAATGGGAACAAGGGTCTGAGCAGCTCAAGCAAGGTTGCCATTGGCGTTGCTGTCCCTATCGCCGCTATTGCCATCCTTGCTCTTCTGGGTCTATTCTGGTGGAAGAAGCGCAAGACTAGACGACAAGCCGAAGAGGAGCGACGAAAGGAAGTTGAAGACTATGCCTACAACCCCAACGCGGATCCCACGATCCCTGCTGTTGGAATGGCAGATGGTGGTTATGAGATGAGAGAAGATGGCTCTTCGGGCTACCGTGGCTGGGGTAACACAACCCTTGGTTCCACTGGTCGCAAGGCTTCCACTCAACTATCTAGTGGTATTAATGGAGCCTACTCAGATGTTACTTCACCCATTCGAGGAAACATGTCAGACGGTCGCTCTGGCGAGCCGCTTATGGATGGTTCACACTCGCCAGAGGGTGAAATTCTCGGAGCAATGGGCCCTTCGGCTGCCAACAACCGTGGTGCCGACGTTCACCGTGGACCTTCCAACGCCTCCTCTTCCTACAGTGCTGCTGGTCGATCCGATGCCTCAGATCCTATGGGAGTGGCATATGGTGCTGGTGGCCAATACTACGATCAATACTCCCAGAACCCTTACAGCGACAACGGTCCCCAACAGGCCATTATTCGCGATAACCCGGCGCGACGAAACACACGCATTGAGAACCCAGCCCACTACCCACAACAGAGCGCGGGTATCTCACAAAACTTCTAAAACTTGCCCCCAGTTCTACCTGTGCTACCAAACTCGGTCGCCACGACTTTTCCTTATGTCTCTAGAAAGATACCCACGTCCTTTCGATATCTCTCGCTAGGAGGTGGAATATGCACTTAAATAGCGTTTCACACTCCGGCATCTACTTTATGTTTTAACAACCAGTCGTCAACTTTACGACTTAATCACTCACTTTCTTTTTGAAATCTTGAGCGCTATCTCAAGAGAACCTTTTTCTTTTCGAATCCAAACGCTTCAAAACGGAGCATTTGTGGTTCTTTGCTTTCTTCCTATTGGGCTTCAAGGGGAGCAATGACAGGGTGGCTACCCTTGGAATACGTCAACATCACGAGGAGGAAACTGCACATATGAGGAACGACGGAGTTATTTTACTCCTTGTACGGGATGATCGAAAGGGCAATTCATTACAGCCCGGTAATTTCTGGAGTGGAGGAGATGTGTGAAAAAGTTATGTTGAAGTCGATAGTTGGTGTCAAATAAGTTGTGTCAAGAGGCTTGTACGGTCTCTTGGAAGTTGGAGGTTGAATGATGTTGAAACATGGGTTTTATAGAGGGTACATAGCGAGCGAATTGATGAAATGTTCTGTAATAATACTTCTACAGCCCAGAGTCTTGTGAGAATTCATGCCAATGCTTATGGCCACCAGTTCTTGAACGGCAGAGTTATTAGAACTTGGAGGCGTGAGACTGCTCTCGAACTTGTGCATATATGTTCTTGAACACTATAGATCAAGAGATAGAGGGACCTATAACCAGTAGCTAAAGAGACATTGCCCCAGGGAACCAAGACTTTGTGCTCGGAAGTTTTTGCGACTATTAACTGAACTGATGTATTCGTCCATGGCACTGAATAGCCAAGTCCTCAGTTCGGCAGTTAGAGTACCTGTGTCAGTATATATCACACTCAAAGTAACATTGTTCGTACAATAAACGGGCTTTGCTGGTATAAAACAGTTTTGTGATTGTATAATCTGATGATAGCCTCAATTCTGAGAGTATTTTTTGCTGAAGTGTACAATCTCTGGCTAAGTGAAGGTTCTCTGTGTACGCCAATGTCCCTCAAAAGCCAACGGACAAACGCCCAAAACAAAGTCTTAAAGCAATAATATCTCAATCACAAACAAGCACCCGACTAGTGCTAAAACTCCGATGCTTACCAAACTCCAAGCTTGGGCTCAATAAATTACAGAGAACGAGGTACTTCTGCCGCGAGGAGAAGACTATTGAAGAATAGAAAAACAAACACAAAAACAAGGACTCACCTGCTTCAGAAACAATCACTCACTGCCCTTTGAGGGACTCCAACAAGGCCAGCTCCTTGCGGCGTTTCTTCTCTGCCCATTCCCGGCTCGCAATTCTGGAGCGCTCCGCCGCCTGCTCGCGGGCTAGGCGTGTTGCTTCCTCACGTTCACGCTTCTCACGCTCCCTGTCTCGCGTGAAGCTTGTGTTATCCCGCTGGAAGATTTCTTTGCCGCGAAGTTTGAGTTGATGTGCTTCCTCGGCTGTGAGCGTAGCTCGTTTTCCACTGCCGCTTCCAGTAGACGTCGAGGTACCACGGCTGAGGTCTTCATGTGATTTAGCAGTGGAAAGTCGACCTCGACTTTGGGAAGCTTGGGTTTCTGATACAGGAGCTGGTCGGAGGCCCATGAAAGACATACGCTTTGCCTTGGTTGAAGTAGGGGGCTTGGCGGCCTCATCTTGTGGGAGCTTCCCTTGCCGAGCAAGACTGGTAATCGTTTCTCGTGGAAGGCTGCCCGGTGTAAAACTATTTCGCATGGGCCTTGCTTTGAACTCTCGCTTCCTCTGCTCCTCTTCTTCTTGAGCCTTGAGGCGGGCTTCACGCTCCTCACGCTTGCGGCGAGAAATCGCTTCACCCGGAAGCTCGAAGTTGGGCTTGGTGAGTGGTTTACTAGACTTTGGTCGCGGTGGAGGTACATAAGCTTTCTGAGCCTCAGCCTGTTGAGCTCGGCGAGCTTCGCGCTGTTCCTTCAGACGTCGAGATACAGCCTCACCTGGAAGCTCGAAGTTGGGGATAGTAGGAGCCTTGGTGGACTTTGTAGCTGGCTTCGATGGGACGGGCGAAAAGTTAGGCAACTTTCCGCGTGTAGTTTCTGGCTTCGACTTGGGTGTACTCTCCAAATCATCCTGCTTCTTGTCTCTAAACACAAGTGAAGTTGACCGTCGAAGGGGAGGCTGTGCCTTCTCAGTCTGTTTGAGACGAACTGTAGAAGACATGCCAATAACCGAAGCTCTTTTGGAGATGGTTGCCCTTTTGTTCCCAGAGGGCGGCTCCAGGTGCTTAGAACTGGGAGCAGTACCCTCGAGGAAGGTTACGCGTTGTGGTTGTGCACAAGCGCTGATAGCCTCAAAGACATCCTCAAGTTTGTCGAGTTCCTCAAAAGAGTCCTCAATTCGTGGCACAGAAAAGGACCCTGTCCTAGAAGATCCGGCATAACTACTGCTTCTTTCACTGATCAAAGTCATAGAGGGTGAAACAGGCTCTACCACCTCAATTACTTCAGGAACCTTGAGTGGAACGGTCTGATGAAGCTCATATGCTGGGGGTAGAGGTAATGCCATCTTGGCCGAAGGGTCAAATCCTAAAGCTAGATACTCCTCAGCAATCAATGGCTTGGCTGCAAAGGTGAAGATGTCAGCTTCTGGGTTATCAGCGTCTGGTCCTGGTCGGCGTGTCATCAAGGAGCAACCATAAACCTTGGTCTCGATGTCATGGCGATCATTATCGCTTTCGTCGAGAGAGCCGCGGTCTTGGGCGATCCTCGTTGGCACCTGGTAAGATAACAGCCATTCGAACTGACCTGGCATGTGTTTCTCAAAATCGCTCTCGATTGGGGGCCACTCGTTGAACAACGGGTGTGATCTGATAGTATTCACTTTGGAATTGTGTTAGCTTGAGGATCATAGTGACAAAGTCGCAATAAACAAACCTGGAGATGAGGCTTCATGAGCAGTCAGAGGTGACCTCTCACTAGTCGAAGGATCACTGTCACTGGATTCGAATGACTCCTCAGGAACTACATCGAGGGGTTCGAAGGTGTCAGACGAAACAGGTGGGCGCCGTAGCCCCCGAGGTGATGATGTGGTTGTAGATAGCTTGAGAGGACTTGACTTGAAATGTAGCTGACGATTCTGATCTTGGCGAGGCGAGTTCCAGGCAAGACTCTTGTTATGAACTTGACCAGCTGAAAGTTCTTGAAGAATTCCTCGAGATGATAGAGAGGAAGAGGGGATCGAGTAGGAACATGAAGTAGAATTAGGTTGGACGAAATTAAGATCCTGACCAGCCGCGGGCCCGAGAAAGGCCAGGGCCTCGCTAGAGGTGCGGTAGACTTGGGGTTGATGCTGGCTCATAGTCATGGATGGCCTCGGAATAATGAGCTCCATTGATATGAGTGGATGAGTGTGTCTAGTTAGCTGGAGCCAAGGGAGACCAGACCAGACCCCTAGAGTTAGCAGCAAGGCTAAAGAGCCAGGGCTATTAGAGGGTTTGGCGAGACAATGACTGAGACTGGGGCGCTACAAGGCGTGTCGTAGGTCGAAACCCAAGAAGTAATAGCTGGGGGGACCCAAATGTAATTTCGCGAGTAGCAGGGATAAAGAAAATCAAGGCGACGGCCAACAGCGGGTCCTTGTGAGATGTGATGAATGAAATTGATGGATCGACCAAAATATTTAGTTAGCAATCAATAGTGAAGAAGTGGGAGAAAATGTTTGATGTTGTTGTTGATGGTGATGAAGAGGAGGAAAGAAAAGAAGAGAAGAGAAGAGAAAGTGGTTGTAAGCCGTAATACGACGTCAATAAAAACAAAACAACAACAATCAATTTGAACCACGGCAACCACAATGAACAACCAAACTGCATGTTAGTTAATTAATTATTGCCATCCAACTTTCCATCATCATATATTTTAAACATTTCAATCTTTACAGGAGCATTCTCAACAATTCTTTCTCGAATACAATTTACAGAGGCTTCAACGCCATCTGAACTTTATCTCCAAAGACCATTTCTCTAACTCAATTGTCGGGTCATGTCTCATTGTTTCACAACTTCAACGGTCTTATCCCCCGCGAGGTTCAAACCCACATTTCATTGGCTGAATAAGCTCCAGAGCGGGAGTCCCACTGTCCATCTCTCACTTACATTAGTACATAATTCCAGGGTCTGCTATAATGAACCATAAGATACCTAAATAGAATCTTCATCTCGGTACCCGGAGACTGTGTTATTAAAAGATACAAGATGTACGAATATCACTCTAAAGATGCTGGGTAGTATTTCCCATTTAGACTCAAAGTCTATTATCAAGTCTTTTGGAACCTTCAGCTCCATTCCAAGCCTCAACGTTCTAGACTGACAGCTCTATTGATCGTCGTGTTGGTTATTTTGTATTGATATTATTGCACTCCACCTGCATATGCACCCCAAATGACATGCAAGCCGAGATCCACATTAATTATCTCATAAGAGAAAGCTGACAATCCCTTCATTGATAGCTTGATCGTCATCAAGACTTCAATCTTTTTGAAGGCAGTATATCTTTACACTCATGCGAGCAAAAGACTAGGAATGCGAAGGCACACGCTAGGAACCTTCCATCAAACACCTGAAAATCTTCTAGCCACTTGTCTTGACATTTCACACCAACTCCACACAATTTTGCTCGTATTGTAGAGGATCTAATTCAACTAGCTAAGCCTGACACCTTGTTAAGAGCTCCATAGTGAAGTGCTGAATTGGCCGAGAAAAGATACCATGAGCTACTCTTCTGGTCTGTCGCTGTGTTCCATGGATATTCCCAGGAACGATGGCGCTCGCCTATAGGCAAACCATAACATATGCGTGCAACCGCGTCGTTAGTTGATATCTAGATAGTTCACAGTCGCTTTCCAGACATATCTTCAAGATCCATAGAAAATTCTCGTGGCTTTAGTTCAGGATCTTGTCTCGAGAGGCTTACTTGGATATAGCCGTAAAGGCTGGTCTCTCTGTGCCACCGATTATCATTTCTATACTTCATATTGCTCATCCATTCATCCGGAGCGTTTCTCAGTCAGGGTGTTGCTTACTTGACAACCCCCTGCCAGTTATCGGCTCATCCCATGGCCAAATGAGAGCCATCAGGAAGTTTGCGGTGACCTCGGCGACTATGGCGGCCGGAGACTGCTGCCCTGGTCACAGTTTCATGAGACCATTTAATCCCAGCATTCGATAGCATTCTGGTGCGGGTACCGAGACGATTTTGGTAGGTGTCAGGCAACGCCAAGACAAATAAGTATGCTGGCGAGCATGTATGCCCAGAAGCCATGACGAAAGGAATCGTGACACTCCCAATCTTTTTAATCTGGTATCAAATGCTTTCATGGTTCTTCTTCCTCGGCCGCAGCTTCGGCTGCCTCTGCCTGAGCCTGTAATGCTGGTGCATGCTCTGTTGGGATTCGGACTAGAGTTTGGGGAAGCGGCCCCGTTGAATCTTCTGGTGGTTTTGTCGGATCGGCTGCTGTCTTTGACAATTTAGCTGTTGAAAGTTAGAAAAGCCTCAAAGTTCGCGATTTATCGAGGACGTACAAGAAGCCATGTTGATGGCACGTAGCACATTATGCCAGTTTCCAACAACTGCTGCAATCGCTGCCAAAGGTCAGTTCAAGTACATGGCAGCTACTCAACAATCTCCCACCTTCTGTACCGTCGGAAAGAGTCGACAGTTTCTGTTCTAAAGCTTCCATCTGTGTTGCGACCGCTGCACTGAGCTCTCGAAGCTCTTTGAGGTTTTCGAGTTCGGCCTTTTTCTCTTCGATTCGCGCTAATAATGCAGGTGACTGGCCACTCGATGATGCGGACGCGCTCGGTGCGCGCATATGCGAGGATATCGGTCGCGTTGGATAGGACATGGTGGTATTATGGCTTGCAGCAAAGCCTGAGTTAATCCGTAATCAACGTCTTGATCAGTAAAGTTGAAGCGTTTCCGTCCAACGATGGTGGGGTTCAACGTGGGGATATGCCGTAGCTGGGGCAACCGGTATCCATGCGCTATGACAAAAACAGCTACAGCAATGTAAATAGATACAACCAAAAATTCCCT
The DNA here is from genome assembly GCA_012977745.1 of Fusarium anguioides. NCBI lineage: Eukaryota > Fungi > Ascomycota > Sordariomycetes > Hypocreales > Nectriaceae > Fusarium > Fusarium anguioides. Next base: position 57,120 of record JAALXK010000097.1, on the reverse strand, counting down.
TTTTCAGTCCAACAAGCAACAACACTCCGTGACTTGACGAAAGCATATCAACAACCTCCAGCTAACTCCACAGGGAACACTCCAAACATATTGTCACGATCCATCACATTATGAGCTATGGCTAGACTGAACGAACCCCCATCGTCCACGGACAGTCTCGAAACGCGTATGTTCTACCATCTTGAACTTCCAACTGTTATGACGCGAGTTGACCTTGTCTTGCGATCTAGTTCGAAAGAAACTACTACGCCAGAACCGCGATCTCGCCAAATCAAACAACATTCGTGCCCTTCGTATCCGAGAACTCGAGAATGACTGTGCCTGCATGCTATCCGAGAACCTCGAGCTTCGAGGTCGTATCATAGAGCTCGAGAAAGAGCTTGAAGATAACGACTCTCGACGGATTGCCGACCACGCACTTGCAATCAAAGCAAAGTTGGAGTCCCAGCTTACAGAATGGGGCACCCTTCTTGCTGGCCTTGGTCTTGAGCCGCCTATGAAGAGACACTCTCCCCGTCCAAGAAAGTCAACAAAGCCAAGGTTGAGCTTTAGCTCAGCCAGACCCAGTCCCTCACAGCGACGTCTACGGGATATCGCTCGTGATATTGAGGAACTGGGACATATCTCAGAAACCAAGTCTTACCCGAGACAGTCCATGAAGTGAGTCAACTCACAACATAAACATAAACAGGTCTCTAACAACTTGCAGCCCCGCGCAAATCTTAGCACTTCGCTCAGAAGCTGATAATGACGATATGGCCGACACATCTCAAACATCTCAATCACCGGAGTCTATTGGACCTCCTCCTGTTTCTCAGTTTATTGAAGAGGAAGAAGAGCAAGAGCCAGTCAAGATCGACTCACCCACACGTTCACGTCCCACGCCCACGCCTATGCCAGCACCCGCACAAGAAAGTCCAAAGAGAAAACTCGCACCACCCGAAAAGCTTACATCACCCCAGACCTCCAAGACCTTGCCCAGATCACCTTCGCCTGAAAAGAAGAGATACGAAGACGTCACCAAGCCACGAGAAACAGAGCCCGTGAAGACAAGGCCCCTAGCAACCAAGTCGATTGACACCAAACCACAAGACCCTGTTATCGAAACTCCAGTACCTGAATCTCAGCCCGTCAAGGTCGGATCAAAGCGGAAGCTCTCCGCTCGAGATGACATGGTTACCAGCAGAGGCCACAGGACCAACAACGAAAACGAACCCCCCCGAATCACCACTGAGAAGTCCTCAACTCGTGAGAAAGCTGGAGGTCGGACACTCAAGGAGCTTGCCGGTATGAGAAAGGACTCGCGTGAGAGGGCAAATCCAACAGGTGCCAGGAAGCCCCTCGTGGCAAAGAGCACTAACGACGATTTGTCTTCACCGAAGAAGTTTTCCAAGCCAATCACAACTGATGAGGTCGCTGCCGCTAAAGCCGATCTCGTGAGATCCAAGACTTCCCAAGAACGCCCCAAATCCAGGTCCAAGTCCCTGGCTCCTATCACCATTGTTACTGCACTTGAGCCGCCTGCAGCTCCTGAGTTTGTCGAGATGCGCGCATTGGCAACACCATTCACAGATCCTGCCCTGCTCTCTCCCAACTCAGCAGATACCGCCGCGTCTAAGGAAGCTGGACGAGGAGGAACCCCTCCACCTGGCGACGTCAACGCAAACAGAGAAGCAGCAAGGCCTAGCCGACGGAATAGGACTGCAGTCAGCTACGCAGAGCCTAACCTCAGAGACAAAATGCGAAGACCCACTAAAGAGATGCTCGATGCCGTGGCGGGAGAGGGGAAATATACCCGTCGGTCCAGCGTAGCTGAGCAGGCCCCAGATACTGCTAGAGTGAAGCGAGAGAGCAGTTCTGAGGATTCTTGGAAGAACCTACCCAGTTCCAATACTGCAAACACAGAGAACGAACCTGGCAGTATCCCTGCAAGCCCTTTAGCTGGCAAGGGATCACCGCCTGAGATCACAAAGCCCTTACCTATGCGAGGTGGCAGACGCACCTCTATGATGATACAAGAGCTAGTTGCGGGTAGCGAGACCTCGTACGAGGATGGAGAGGTGAAGGATGAATCTTTGTCCGACACTACTGGAGTCAGCGAAGTTGATGTTTACGAATTTACGCCCTCATCACCACAAAACGAAGAAGAGGCCCCTGCTGAGATCAAGAAGAAGGCTAATGCTCGTCGACCCTCACGGCGTGTCTCTTCTGCAGTTCACACCGAAGAAGGCCTTGGAGCTAGAGATCGTGCCTCATCGAGGCGAAGGAGTATGATGCTGTAATGATGCATATTGTGATAGCGGGAGTTTGGTAGAGCATTTGGGCGTTTTTCTGTTTTGGTGTTTATTGTTTCTTCAAAAGGAGTATGTTGCTTGCCGGCACTGATATTACTTCGATGGATCGATCAGACTGGTCACATGCCCAAGATACCTCTACAAAGCGATGGATGGATAATTGTGTTTATTTTTGTCAATATTTGTATTTACAGTTTTAATGTTCTTCATTGGACACTCCAGACTATTTGGTCAACATTCGGCAATGCGGTTTGCCAATTGATGCCTTGTTGGTTGGATATGGATGATGTCCTTTTTCTCGTGTTTGTTCAGAGTGTGTCTGGGTATAAATTCTGCTGCTGGTCTTGGATACGTCGCTGGATGTAAAGTCCCCCTATCTATGATATGAATTTCATGATGATGCTCCTGCTGAAGGCTCAACTGGTTTTGTGTATGTCACCTTCTCAACCGCCACGTTCTCATTGCCCTTGTCGTCCTTTCGTAACTGGTAGACGTATAGGGTGAGCGAGATACCTTGAACCTAGGGTAGGGTCAGTAGCCGAACTCAATGAAGGTAAATAGAGGAATTGGGAAAGCACATACGTCCATCAAACAGAAGCTTGGTGTAGGTTCTTCGCCCTCTTGGCTCCATCCCTCCATAAATGCGCCAGTCGCACTGCCTGGGTTTACGAAGAACTTGTCCATATACTCAAAGGCATCAAAGCGGTGAGTACCACCCCAGCACAGAACATCCACGTCCAATTTGTTCGCCTCGGCCAGAAGAAGGTCAGGCTCATTAGAGACAAGTGTGAAACCCTCTAGAAATCCAATGCGAAGGCTTCCGTGGGTGACAACCTGAGTCAATGGCAGGGAGGTAGCCTCGACGTCATAGCGGCCTTTGACGATCTTGAGGTCGGGGGAGACGGATCGCAAGTACTCGTACGTGTGCTTATCGGTCAAGTTTCCGAGGCAAAGGGTCTGGCTAATCTTTCCGGGAGAGAGAAGCTTCTTGAACTACAAATACAGAGACGCTGTTAGTGATGCGCGCGACCTTTGAAGCACCGCGCGCTGGATCGTACCTTGGCGGGAATATCAAGCGCCCGATCCGGGATATGGAGATCTCCTATAACGAGAATGAGGAAAGCCATGGTGTATCTCTAATGACAATTGAAAGAGAAAACGAGGCTATAGACGTATTTGCGATTGAGTAACGAGAGGCGCGGCTGCTAACACCTTACCCAAGGTCAGCCAGCTCCATCCGAGGGGCACAGCTACAGTACAGTACGTAGGCGCTCGGATACAGCGGTAAAGCTGACGCCACATCTTCATAACGGGGGAGAGGTTGGCAGATGTGGCGTAGTTACACACACTAGCCACTACCCACAATCCTTATCGGTTCAGCGGGGTGCGATAAGCAAGTAAAAATTTGGGAATTTTTGGCCGGTCTTGACTTTCACCGAACAATCCAGTAGGTGGTTGCGCATTGAATTACTCAAAAATCAAGATGGCGACCCCTTCTCTGGCTGAAAAGCTAGACAAGATCAAGTCCCCTGGTCTACAGAGTCAAAAGAGGGTATGCTTTTATACTGCGCTTCTATCTTATGCGCCTACAATCTCGAGTCGCACACTAACAACTTTTGCTTCTAGACTGTCGTTGTACTCCAGGCCGTCGAGTCGACTCTTAAGGAACAGAACGAGGCTCCTACACCAACAGGATATTTTGCGGCTCTTCTTGCACTTCTCCAACAGGCGAACGCAAATGACACCGTGAACCCAGAATTGGCAACTCCCGTCGTCTACCTTCTCGATGTCATTACGCCTTATGCCCCGCAGCCTCTTCTTCGATCAAAGTTCACTCAAATTCTCACTCTTCTCGCCCCCGTGCTATTGTTGCAGGATGCCGAGGCTCCGTTGTTGCGATCGTCCATAGGATGTCTCGAGTCACTTCTTCTGGCCCAGGATGCTCCATCTTGGGAGCTTTCTGTTTCTCAGATCGGTCCTCGACGAGCTGTTGCCGGACTCTTGAACATGTCTATTGACCACCGACCAAAGGTGCGAAGAAGGTCGCAAGATGCTCTGAAGAAGGTCCTTCGAAACCCGCCCCCGAGCCCTTCATTGGATCACCCTGCTGCCGATATGTGCGCCCAGACTGCCACCAAGAACCTCGAGGATCTCGCCAGCAAGATTGCGCAGGCGCGCAAGGGAAAGAAGGCCGATGGTACTCACGACCCTGCTATGATTCACGCTCTCCAGCTGGTTAAGACTGTTGCGGCCGCCAGTGGTGGTTGGCCCAGCAAGAAGATCGAGTCTCTTTGTGAGCTCCTCCTGGGCATTGCCAAGAGCGGAAACGAGTACATGACCATGGCAGCCTTTGAGATATTCGAGATGATCTTCGAAGGTATGACGGACGAGCTTTCATCGGCCAAGCTCCCACGACTTATGGAAATTATTTCCGAACTGCGACCAGCTGCCAACGACACCCAGCTTGTTCCCCCGTGGCTCGCCATTCTGTCTCGAGGATACGATGTTTCCGCCCAGGTTGAGCCTGATGAGACCTTCCAAAACTTACCTCAGCTGTTCGAAATGGTTGCTCAATTCCTCGAGGCTCCCTCCGAAAACATTCGAATTTCTGCTTCTGAATGCCTGGTGTCTTTTATGGCCAACTGTATCCCTCAACAGGTCATTCTCGAGCCCTCGATTTACGACGAGAAGGTCCTCGAGAAGCTTGCCAGGTCAGCAGAGTCTCTGTTGACCGTTCAGTTCCAGGCTGCTTGGCTACAAACTTTCAACGTCCTCGGCGCTATGTTTGACACCTTGAGGTGGAGATCTGATCCTATCATGAAGAACGTCACCAAGACAATCGGCGAGATTCGCGAGAACGGATCTTTCCGCAACAAGAAGGATGCCGACGAAGTCATTGGCAAGGCAATCCGAGCCATGGGCCCTGAGGTTGTCCTATCTATTCTCCCTCTTAACCTCGCAAAGCCAGCAAAGGGCCAACCAGGTCGTGCCTGGATGTTCCCCATCCTACGAGACTACACCAGCAACACAAACCTGGCTCACTTCAAGGCTGAGATGGTTCCCCTTAGCGAGATTATGTTCCAAAAGGTTCTCGACCATGGACAGGCTGAAAAGACAATGGAGGTCAAGATCTACGAGACAGTGGTTCAACAGATCTGGTCTACCCTTCCCGGTTACTGCGATCTTCCCTTGGACCTTACTGAGGCTTTCGACCAGGGATTCGCAGAGATCTTGGCCAACCTCCTGTACAAGCAGGTTGAGCTGAGACTCGATGTTTGCAGGGCACTCAAGACTCTGATCGAGTCCAACCAGGCCATTGCCGATATCGAGGACCAGGAGGAGGATCTCGTGCTCCAGAGCCGAATTAGCCGTACTGATGCCAAGAAGAACCTTGAGTACCTCTCCAAGTTCGCGGGTAACATGCTTGCAGTCATGTTCAACGTTTATACCCAAACTCTTCCTCAAAGCCGGGGCCCTATCCTTCAGACCATCAACACCTTCCTCAGCATCACCCCTAACGCCGAGTTGATGGAGACTTTCGACCGTGTCAGCACAATGCTTGCTGGTGAGTTGCAAAAGGAGAAGCCGGATGAGAAGAAGAACCAGAACCAGAAGTCCAAGGATCACATGCCTTCAACAGCTCAGACACTGATGGATCTTGTCATCACAATGTCCGTCTATCTTCCCCGAGAAAGCTTTGCCGCCCTCTTCAAAATTGCCGAGGTTATTATCAACAAGGAGGATGAGCCTCAACTCCAGAAGAAGGCATACAAGCTTATCCCTCGCCTGGCAGATTCCGAGCTTGGAAAGGCTGCTCTCCAGGAGAGAAGTGGCGAGCTCCAGGAACTCATCTTCTCCAGCACTGAGAAGGTCTCAGCTCCCGCCCGACGAGAGCGACTTGCTGCTATCATCGCCCTTCTACCTTTCATTCCCGATACTTCACTTCACTTCATCCCTGCCGTGCTCAGCGAAGTTGTTATCTCTTGCAAGGAGAACAACGAGCGTGCTCGTGAAACAGCATACGAGCTCCTGGTCCGCATGGGATACCGTATGGTTGAGGCCAACGGAACACCCATCGACAACAGCAAGGTTCCTCACATGCCCAACGATGCCCCTGCCGGAACTGCCAACATCGAGGAGTTCATCACCATGGTTAGCGCTGGTCTGGCTGGCAGCACACCTCACATGATTTCAGCCTCTATCACTGCTATCAGCCGACTTCTACATGAGTTCCGAAGCGAGCTGAGTGACGCTACTCTATCTGACTTGGTCCAAACCATGGATCTCTTCCTCACATCCAACAACAGAGAGATCGTCAAGAGCTGCTTGGGTTTCGTCAAGGTCTGTGTTATCAGTCTCCCTGTCGAGCTCATGCTTCCTCGCCTCTCTACTCTTGTGCCTAACCTTATTGTTTGGAGCAACGAGCACAAGGGCCACTTCAAGGCCAAGGTCAAGCATATTCTTGAGCGTATGGTCCGTCGCTTTGGCTATGACAATATTCACAAGAACTGCCCCGATGACGATAAGAAGTTGATTGTCAACATCCGAAAGACCAAGGAGCGTTCCAAGAAGAAGAAGGATGCTGCCAAGGGCGAAGATGGCGAAGATAGTGACGACGACGAGGCCCAGCCCAAGCGCCAGTTCGAGAACGAATACGACCAGGCTCTCTATAGCAGCGACTCTGACGATGATGCTGATTCTGATGATGATGTTCCCAGGCAAAAGAAGAAGGCTCAGAAGGGTGGCAAGACATACATTGTTGAAGATGATGACGAGCCCCTCGATCTGCTCGACAAGAAGGCCCTCGCCAACATTTCTTCCACCAAGCCCGTTAAGATGCGCAAGCCCACACGCACCAAGGCCAAGTACGACCTCGACGGCAAGCTTATCCTCGGAAAGGACAGCGACGACGAGGGTGCCATGGATGTCGACGAGCCCAACCCCGAAGCTTCTGGAGTTGGCGCTTACGTTGCTGCTCTCAAGGGCAAGGACGTTGCTAAGCGTGGCCGTGGAGGCAAGCTTAAGTTCTCCAACCGCCGAACAAATGACGACGATGACGAGGACTTTGAGATGGATGATAACGACGCTGCTGCAGTCAAGAGCAGGATTAGCCCTGGGCGGGATCGGGGTAACCGTGGAAACTTCCGAGGTAGAGGAGGTGGTCGTGGAGGAAGAAGCGGAAGAGGAGGTATCTCTGCTGGACGAAAGGGACTGGGCGTCGAGAAGAGACATGGGCCGTCTGGTGTGGGAAAGCCTAGGAGAGGACGCAACTAAATGCCATAGTTATACCCATTCGAAGCGTCATGAGGTTTGGGGATTCGTTTTATTTTTCAAGTTCGAGTTTAGATCATGGGTTATTTTAGGGTAAATAAAAGTCAAGCAATTATGAAACCTACCAACCAGAAAACAACAGTCTCGCCTCTCCATCACGCAGTTCAAGTTGTCCAAATTCTATTCATTAATGTAATAATGCTTGTAATCAAACCTTGCCTCCGATTGGGGTATCATCCATCCGATCATGCCGTCGTTCAAAGTTCATTCCGTCGCTTTCGTCGTGCTGCAATATTCGAAATGAGGTTAACCTCCAACGCCTTACATTGCCATGTTTAACGCTCAGATATCATATGCAACGAGTTCCCGCACGAGCAAAACAAACAATGCTCGTTCCCATGAAATCCTCCTTTAGCTTTAGTCAAGCACAATTACATCCTCCATTCGACGTGGGTGCAAGGGCGGAGGCCGCCGGCCGTCTGCCGCCAAAAGGGGCTCCTCTCGATAGTATCTATGTACTGGCTCCCGATGTTGATAGATATCAGGTATTCGTTCTTCATGGCGACTATGCGATATTAGTACCATACGATGTCGAGGGTTTGTTTATCTTCTGCTTACACCTCGCGAAATGGTTCGTATCTAGGTGCCAAGGGCTCATGCATGATTGGGCGAGGCTCCGGGGCAGGATCATAACGGACAGGACGTGGCTCTCGTTCGAAGTAGCTCCTGACATCACCTCGAATTCCAGATGGGGCAGAGATATGAGACGGTACGCCTCGAGGGTCTGCTAAGCCTGAGCGCTGTCGGTCTTCCAGAGGCAGACGATTGATGGGAATGATCTCAATAGGTGCGTTTCGACTGCCTGGTAGCAGTCGGGAGCCTTCTTGCCAAGGGATACTCTGGTGTTCCCTGGGAACTCTATATGGCTCTGGAGCAGGCCGGTATTCAGGTGTTCCTTCACCAAAGGGTGATGCTGGAAGATCGGTTGAACGGACTGGGACTCGCTCATAAAACCCACCGCGATCTTCCATGACAACCTTCTTGTCGCGGTCTCCAAATCTTTGTGCCTCATCAAATGTTCCACGACTTACTAAAATCCTTGCAGGATTGCTCTGTAAGGGGCCATTGGACATGCCGCCGCGCGATGGAGATGGATCGCGGCCAGAGAATTGATAAGGTCTATCTCCGGGAACCAATGGTTCGCCTACTATGGGGCGTGAAGCATGCATGGGTTCGCCTCGCAATGGAGAAGAGATAATGATTGGATGCTGCATACTTGTGGTTACCGGCGGTTCGTTCCTGAAGCCTTGTCCCCGGGGCGGTACTGCACGAACAAAGGACGGTTTCATAGCATTAGGAGATGCCGGCTCAATGGATCGTACCAGCATATCCTGGAAACGGTCGGCCACCCGTGACACAGGCGGCGCCTCATATAACGGTGACTTTACCTTGCGGGCAACTTGTGGCCCAGAACTTATAAAATGGCCATTTGCGGAGTAATGTGGTTTTCCGACATAACCATTCTCAAAGGGCGCAGGTCCTGCACCTCCGGAAACAAGCCTAAGCTGGGAGGCAGGTGGCAACTCTTCACCCAAGGGAACCAAAGTTGTAGGTGGTGGCGGACCAGGTGTGTACGGGAAGCTCGCTCCTTGGGGGGATTGGGGAGCTGGTTCTTGGACATTGCGACTCCTGTCGATGGCCTCTTGCCACGCTTGGTACCTTTTGAATCCACGTTGACCTTTCTTCTCGGCGGAAGTCTTACGCTTGGATTTCTTCACCTTTCCTCTTGCTTTGGGCGTAACGGGGGTTCTCGCGCCTTGACTGAGTCTGGGAGATTGGCGATAACCGGGACCAGCCTGGCCAGAAATGGTCTGTACAGGTCTGGCGGGAATGGGATTCGTAGATTGATACACAACTTCTTCATCCGATGAGTCGGTTTCATTGCCAGAATCCTCACCCTCTGAGTCGGATATCACGACAACCTCCCGTAAGATCTCGTCTAGCTGGTCCCGCCCGCTCTCTTCATCTCCTCGCCACTTGACGAGTGTGTCCAGACAAAGGGCCTCGACAACTTTGCGAGCATTCTGCCAGGTAGTTTCCTTTAGCAATGTATCATACCTGGTATGGGTATGACGAATATGAGCGAGCACTGCGAGTTGAACCCTCCGGGCGAGGGTTATATCTTCCGAAAGGCCTACTTTTTCTTTCTGATTTTTGTTTGTTGGGTCCTATAATAATAAATATCCGTTACCTGTAAGGTTTCGGGGAGAGGGAAGACAAACCCGTCTGAAAGCATGTTCGATAATCATTTGACGGTCGGTATTAGGAATTCGTGGGAACAAGTCACGCAGTGCAGCGTCGACTTGCGCATCGTATTCCTCTTGGGACTCGGGAATAGGCTCTGGAGCACCGCCAACTACCGGAAGCATGTGCTCCATAACATGACCCAAACTTGCACGGGCCTCCTCAACAATCGTTTCTCTAATGTGATGTCCGATCCGGTGGACTTGGTGTGTCAGATTGTTTGAGCCGGACGTTTCTTTTGTTGCAGCCTTCAGTGTGACCATGTCAGCAACAGACAGTCAGGAGATATATTATATTCAAGTATATCATACCGATACTATAAATATCATGGCATCTTTCTCCCGTGATAGTTCTTTGCATGCTGTTGTCAGTTCAGGATTGCCGGCAGGGACAAATTCGAAGCCAGGAGGGGGGGTTTTCTCGGTGGTGATCTATGTGGTGGTGAGTGCTGTGATAACATAACCTTGGGCGCGCAAAAGTCGCATTATACCTTGAATTCAAGCTTCTTCTTCTTGTCTGTATTCTCAACGAATTCGAAATACGATTGATGTTTCGTTGTCTTTGGTAGAGCTGGCTTGGCTATAAAGCCTGTAGGCACAGGCGCCGTATGATCAAACTGAACTCTCTGGGCTCGTTTGTGCCTCTCCTTCGGGCCACCTGCCACAGCCGCGGGCAGGTTTCGTTTTTCTCTCCCCATTTTGAATAGCTATGGTTAGCTTACCATAGTGACAAGTACAATAAATAAGTTTCAGTTGACACGAGCTTTAAGTAAAAGCAGAGTAGCAACTCAAAAGAGACCTTCTGAGGCCGGGTAGTAACGCAAAATATTTGCAAAAGAGGGCTCCTCTTTAGAGTATCTGTGTGCGGTGCAAGTGAAGTTCGATGCAATGCAAGGCAAGCAAGAGTGGGACGAGATCCGTATCCTCAGAGCTGGGAAATGCAGGCAGACAGACAAGCAAACAAAGAATAGACGCTCGCGATGCGATGCGATGCGATGCGATGCGACGCAAATAACTAAATGCAACGGCCGAGGCTTCACGAGTCGTATCAAGACAAGGCAAGGCACAGACACGGCGGTATATACAAACCGATCGATAGACGCGTTTTCCAGGCGACACTTTGACCAGGCGAGAAGTGAAGAATACCGTATGTCAGACAGTCAGAGACAGACAGACAGGCACGACTGTTTAGGCGCGAGTGCAGTTGGGCGCGCACGGTAGTAGGGCGTAAGGCTCCGACGATGTTCTCCAAATGCATACAGATGCAGGCGACTGGAGCCTTTGGATGGCCTCAAGAGGCTGAAACCCAAATCAGGCTGTAGTACAAAGCCAATCACGTGTGGCAGTCAGATATATCACGTGAGCTATAACACGTGATTGATCAGGTGACTAGCTCTCCTGATCCCAAATGTGATTATCGAGGCGCAAGCAACACCGGCCTGGCGCTATTTTCAAAGCAGCATGAATGAATTTAAGCCCTCTCTTCGCCTCATATCTCTAGGGTTTCATAGAGGCTATGCCCTCGCGATCTGGAATCTATGAGTGGCTGACGGAATGGCTTCAGGTGTTCAGGGAACATGTTTGTGCAATGCAAAGACCAGCATATCAACCGTGATTAATTTCCAAGGGCTATGCTGGTAGTTACCATTTATGTAACCCATCTAAAACCAAAACTTTGAATGATTTATAATGTTCTTTACCAGGATCGCCAAATTAACCTTTTCTCTCTGTCGGTAGTTGATAGTAAAGTCTTGGCGATATGGAATCAAGTCAAAATCTGGAAGGTGTTTTTCCAACTGAGTTCAGTTGAGTTCAATTCAATGCTTGAGAACAAGTTCCAGGGGTTAAGTTCCCGAACCGTAAAGTGAACCAAATGTTTCAAGCCTGGTACCAGAATCAGTATCAGTCGATCGATGAAAATTCGAGACTCCCGCTACGGCAGAAACTCCTAGCTAAAGCTTGTTTGAGACCATCGGTATGTGGGATAGAAGGGTCGATTTTGTGAAACAAGTCTAGGTGGATCGTGGATACAGAGTTGATGCATAGTAAAAGAAGTGCTTTGGATGAAACTCCATCATAACTAATCACGGACGGCAAATGCCGTAACAAGTTATGTCATTGTTCAAGCAAGTACTCTGTAAAGCAAGCATCGTCAGGGGCAGTGGAGAAGATAATCAGGGCGGCAGTCAAGTTAGACCTGCCAGCAGCCACTGCCAGGGCGACCACAGTCTTGGAGTTGGAGTTGGAGACCAAGTTCTATTTTTGTCTAGACTGTCGATCAATGTCTCTTGTTACGGGCTGTGAGCATTTATTGGTTGGGGTGTGGCAAAAAACAAACCAAGTTTGGAGGCTTGGAATTGGATAGAGGCGGACAACTGCAGCGTTCAAAACACCGACGATTAAGTTGACCGGCGCTGTCAAATTGTTTAAATCCGTCGGCAACGGATGACGGGGTTATATTGATGCCGATGTCATCCTCTGTGGCACGACGCGAGCAAGTTGAGAGAACGACTGGTTGAAACGATCTCAGAAATGGTCGATCATTGAGCTTACTTGGGAAGCCAAGACAGCAACTTTGATGACACAGCCTCAAGATGCCCGCTTACATTACCGTGTGGGTTAACACAATTATAGCAGCGTGGCACAGTAGAACTAGAGAGCGAGCAAACGGTAATAAGAGCGAGAATGAATATGGATCGAGAACAGAATAGGAAAGTCAACGGTGGGAATGGAGAAGTGAAAGTGGACAGACGGTAGTGGAACTGGATTGGATATGAAGGCGGTGGCAGTGCAATCGATAGATGATATTGATGGTGATGGTCATCCCCGCAATCCCTTCCAACGGTAGGCGCAAGACCTTGTCTGTTCATTTCAATGAGAAATGAGCAGTCTTTGAGAGGAAATGAATCAAATCAGTAAATTCTTTCCATGATGATATGTCGCTTCAGGAGAACTATCAATGCTGTATCGTAATAGTGGGCTACCTCCCAGTAGTAACTGTAAAGGACAAGCTTTGGTAAACACATGCCAACCAATATAGCGGCACAATTCTATTGTTTTGTACAGCCACGCTCGGAATGGACGGAAGAGTAGTTTCACTACCCGCCAGCGCTGATCAGTGAATTGGCTGACATTGTTTACTGCATTCTACATAGTACACTGCAGACATCAGTGGTCAGAGCCTTCTTACAACAGAAGCTGATGAACATTCCAGCCATTATAAGCGAGAACGATGAGCTGCCGCTTTGCCGTCGTCGGGTTCGAACAGCCGCCGGAACTGATGAATAGCGAGGAGATGTTACTTTATCACATTCATGATTATCAAAATGATTGGGCGGAGGAATAATTTAGCCGTTGGGTTTATCTGAACCTCAAACAAAGAGGGGATGATGCTATTCGAACGTAGGCAACAGAATAATCACCCTCAGGCTTGACCAGATTGAGCCCAGGCCACGAAGCCAAAGGATTGAAGAGTCGTAAGCTCGTAGCTGCAGCTGCATGTTGTAGTTAACGATAGCCCTCAGTTGACAGCGTCCACCGCAAGAATGCATACGAAAAATGCGCAGCGAAATCAACGAAACGAGCCATGAGACTGCCCAGAAAGCCTCCATCATGGACTCTTTGGCACCAAGCCTGTCCCAAAAGGGAAGTTGAGCGTCGTCATCCTCAGGCCGCAGACGTCTCTGCTGGTTCGTTTCGCTCTCTTGTTGTAGCTAGACTCTCGCACTTGGCTGGCATTGCTGGTTCGCTTCGCACCGCTTCGCACCCCTCGGCGAGCGAAGCAGGGATAAGACCACTACTGTCTCTGAGAGGCTCGGTCATCAAAGCCTGATTCTTATTGGCTTAGAGAGTTACGACGCTGCCTCAATGAGTTATCCACATCCTTGGCCCTTGGACTTCCACCCCTTGGCTCGCCCACCTTGCACCACCCAAGAAAAGAGCTGACGCGTCCTCACTCCTCTCTCTCACTAGTCGGATCCCCGGCCGCCGATCTATCCTGGCCTCCTGGTCAGCCCTGACAACAGGCGGCGCTACCTGACAGCCAGGCCGTGATCTGGCGGTTCATAGCGGTTGATGGGAACGGGCTCAGGGGTAGAGTCCCTGAAAGTTGGGGGCCTTGAGCATGTTTATAGTGTATTCTTGATGTGGGCTACAGTGGTCTTTTCCAGCGTCTCCCTTCTTCTTAATCCGCCGGGGCATCTTGTTGTTGGACCCGGTTGGTAAGGTACGTACCTTGAATCAAGGCACCCACCCCATTCATAGAACACGGTCCTCCCCAGTTCCCGATTTCCTGCCTGGTTCCATCTTTCCCTTTCTCAACTTCCAAACATTCGCTTCTGTTACAAAACTTCAATCTAACAGCCTACTTACTTTCACCGATCATCTCAAGATCTAACATAACAAAACGCAACTTGACATATACAACAATACTCGAATCTTCTCACCTCTCAACACTTTGGCGACGATTTCAATCTCTCATTCAACTCATACACCTTTATCCTCCGGTATCGCCGAACTGATACAGCAATATGTCGGCTCCTGGCCAGAATAACGTCGATATCGACGCCCTCCTCGATCTCACCGAGTACGATACCTTCCAGTCTCCTCCCTCCTCAGTATCACCAGCAGGAACCTCAAAGGCTACTTTCGCCAGCCCAATCTCCGCGGCCGTCGCTGCTCCCGCCACCACAACTGCTCAGAGCCTCAGCGGTCCCAGTCACAACTATGACATGTACCGACAGCAAACTGGCTTTGTTCCCGGTGCGATCGCCAACACTATGGCAGTAAACCAGACCAACAACACTGGCTACCAAGACTTCCGAAGCATGGACTATCTCACCACATTTAGCCCCGAGGCCGATCTGTTTGACTTCAACACCTCTCCCTCGCAGGCTACTCTGGGTGCTTCGGATATGGATATGGACTTCGAGTCGCAGACTGAGGCACAACAGTTCTTCACTGTCGACCCCAGCAGCATTGAGCAAGACAATGCTGGCCTACCCTCACCACCTGTTCTGCCTACTCAGAACAACGGTCGTCTTTGGCCCGGTGCTCACTCTCAGGCTGCCCTTGCCAAGGCCCAGGCTCAACAGCGACAGCAGCAGCAGATTATTCAGCAACAACAGCAGGCTCAGCGCCAGGGTTCTCAGCCCAAGTCTCGCGGCAAGGCTCCTCAGCCTACCGACCCCATTGTTGAGCAGAAGATCACTCAGCTTCTGAACTCGATGCGAGCTAAGCCTTCAATGCCCGAGAGCCAGGCCACAAGCCCCATGACCAACCTTCCTCGATCCAAGAAGGACGAGGAGGAGATGGACGAAGATGAGCGACTCCTCGCCAGTGAAGAGGGCAAGAAGCTCAGCAGTAAGGAACGACGACAGCTTCGCAACAAGGTCTCCGCTCGTGCTTTCCGTTCTCGCAGAAAGGGTAAGATTATTCCACCTCAACTAATTCGTACAATTTGCTAACGGTTCTTCAGAATACATCACTCAGCTTGAGTCTGAGATCGCTAACAAGGTCAGCGAGAATGGCGACCTCCGAGCTCAGAACCGTGCCCTCTTGGATGAGAACAAGCGCCTGACCGATCTCACTCGTATGCTTCTCTCTTCGCCTTCTTTCTCAAACTTCTTGGACAACCTCAGCAGCAACCCCGTCGCTGTTCAGCAGCAGACTCCCCAGCTGAAGGTCGAGCCTCAGCCCGAGCAGCGACAGGTTCCCAAGGACATCAACCCCTACAACGCTCAGCAGTCTTCTCAGCAGCAGATTGGTATGGCTATGATCCCCGAGCAGAACATGGATTTCTCCATGCTCACTCTCGATGGTTCTTTCAACTTCCAGCCCCAGGTCTTCGTTGTCGACACCCCTGAGATTCCCGACGCTATTGACGCCTCTGTTCTCTCTGGCAAGTCTTCCAACTTTGCTGAGCCCATCTTCGACTCCGAGGAGGAGAAGCTCGAGGTTGCCGCTATTGAGCGCCCTGTTGAGAAGCCCGAGGTCTCTGAGCCCGTTGATGCCGCCCCTCTCGATCTTGAGTTTGAGTCTGATCCCGAATTTGCCCTGTTCCACACTGAAGCCGCTACCACCACCGCTGAGCAACTCAAGGAGTTCGATACTGAGGGTCTGTCACACGTTGACATCTTTGGTGGTGTTGAGTCGGAAAAGATTCTCGCGCGCCTGGAACTTGTCGATGCCGGTGAGGAAGAGTGCACAGCTGCCCTTGCTATGGCTCGCGTGCAACGTATCAGCGCCAGCTGTGACGCTATTACGTCGAGGTTAGAACTCCTCACCATTGATCTATAAAGGATGGATGGTTTGATGGTGTGTTGTTGGGAATGGAAAAAGGACATGCACTAAGCGCTTTATTAACTTTCTTATTTGTAACTTTTGGGATCCCACAGAGGATTGGGAATGGGATTAGGCGTTGTGGGCACAAGGGATGAACCATTCATGCAAGATTCTATCGCATAATGCGTTTCGTTTTTATCTTTTTTATTTGGCACGATTGATGACACAGGCAAGTTGTGTATAGTTAGATAGAAAGGCCTGCCGCCACTCGATATCACAAATCAAACAATTTAAGGCTATCCATGTATTCTGTCGCTTGGTGATCGATTGAGTGATTGACATGTCGTGCATAATAAAAAAAAGTAGGTCTTTACTGCACATGCCGAACCTGACTTTAGCGCTTACCCACCTGTGTGTGGTGTCTATCAAGCCTGCAAGGATTCCGCAAAATGAACCATGAGTGGCTGTGTTGGTTACGTTGCGTGTAACTCTCCGTTCTTTCCAAGTAATGTATCATTCCATATTCAGCTCGCCGAGAACTGTCATGTAATTGAAGCATGTATATCCAGTTCGACTACTCAGTCGAGGTGCCATTCGGAAGAGATCTCAGTTTGGCAACCCCACGATTCTGAAAGGAACTAGAACTAACGTTAACTGTATACCGTGGATAGACGGCACTCTCAAACGACCTAAAAGAACTGGGCCTTGGAGTATCGGTCTGCACAACATCATTTCTCATCACCAATGTTGTAAATCTCACTTTCAGATCTCTCTCACGCATAGATCTCAATATCGCTACTCTTCCATGTCTTCGTCCATAGCCGACGAGCTTCAAACACAAGATTCGTCAACACAAACGTCATATCAGTACTCGCCCTTCAACAATAACTATTCAATCCGTATTCTCACCCTTGAGCCGGGCACGGGCGATGACCCGTTAATCGGTCATCTCGGCTTCGAGAATCTTGATCTCAACCCTGAGTATGAAGCTATCTCATATTGCTGGGGCAAAGGCGATCGTTCCTCGGAGATTTTATGTGATGGAAAGCCCCTCACTCTGACCAAGAGTGTCCAAGGTGCTCTCCGACGTCTGAGACATCCAACTTCACAAAGACGGTTATGGGCAGATCAAGTCTGCATTAATCAGGATGATATTGCGGAGCGAAGTCAACAAGTCAGTCTGATGAACGCTATATACAAAGGAGCACAGCATGTTTTAGTATGGCTGGGACCAGATCCAGCAGGCCATGCACAACAAGCCATGGATATGATTCACTACCTCTACGGGGTATTCAATAACGAAGAGATGCATAATGAATTTCGGCGAATTCATTCAGAGGAACTATTAGACCAGGATAGAACTCCATGGGTGCCTTTATCAAATATGACGAGGTTGCCGTGGGTGAGTTTCAAGAGGCATATCAAGGAACTGTGTTTAAACTGATGAGAGTAGTTCAACCGAATATGGATTGTTCAAGAGATTGGAACAAGAGCACCGTCGACTCTTTACTGGGGCGATGCAGAGATTGACTGGGAGGTTCTCTCATTAGTCGCGGGTGTCTTGAACCAGCACTATCACTACTTACGCTCCAAGTTCTTTATTCTGACGCCCAATATCCGGTATTTATACCAACGCTTCGTTGAGCCGGAAGAGGACTACGATGTCAATCATAACCGCGCAGCTTTTATCTACGAACTACATCGCGCACGGCATCTCCTCTCCAAAGACCCTCGAGACCACGTCTACGCATTTTTAGGTCACTTCTCTATACATACGGGTAGTCCACATCTTGCGGGGTTAGTGGCCGATTACAGCAAATCGATTGACGATATTTTCTATGATGTAGCAGTCAGGGACCTCTCAGGGTGCGAGTCACTTTTGCTGTTATCAGCTTGTCATGCTGTGCCAGCTACATACAAGCGTAGGCAAATAGAGAGAGGAGATCTGCCAACTTGGGTTCCAGACTGGCGTGTCGTACCTCTTCATCTAATGGGAACGCCTGTTACTCCTCACAGGGCATCAGGAAACACTCAACCCAAACTACATATCGACAACGAGAAACGAGCTCTGCACATCTGCGGTGTCCGTTTAGATCGCATAAATCGACCGTCGTGGATATTTTCACACAACGCCTTTCACTTCCGACGCAACAACCCAACTCGTCTCCCAATTGAGGCTTTATGGCGTGATATCTGTCGTCGCTATGAGCCATTTAACCTACAACGACGCTACCGTAACGGAGAACCTGCTTTCTTCGCTCTTGTGCAGACACTTACAAGCGGCTGCATCGGAGGAGATCGCTCACGGCCTTATGAGAGTATTCCTAAAGAGGAGTGGCTCGCCAACGGTGCAGCGTATCTCGTTCGTGCTTTAGATAAGCCAGATCTGGTTGCGCCTGAGATCCAGGAGGTTGCGCAAACGGGAGATGGTTTCAAATGGAGCCATGAAGCAACACTGGTAACGAGATATCGTGGGTTCTCGATTACGGCTGGGGGATGGTTTGTTGTTGGGCCGGATATCATGCAACAAGGGGATGTAGTAGTAGTTTTCCATGGTGGAAGAACACCGTTCTTGTTAAGGAGAAAAGAGGGAGGGAAGTGGATTCTTGTAGGAGAGTGTTATGTTCATGGGATGATGAATGGAGAGATTTTTGATGTTGATAAGGTGGAAGAGGAGTTTGTTATTGTGTAAAGCGTGTTGGATAGAGATACCCCGTTATATAGATTCACAATATCACATGAAGCTATACTGTAGTCCATCTGTGTACTAGTGACATTGGCTATTTTATCGCGCCTGGCAAAGGCTTCTGCTTGTATGAGAGTCTCATTTTAACTATTTGAGCTACCTTGTTGTATAATAACAGAGTTTGTGTCATATACAGAGCCAAAATACAATTCTCAAACGAGTGTATATGCAAGTTCGCCGATACTAACGCCATTCCCTAATCCATCCCAGTAGATATTGATATCTTGGAGCGATCGTAAGAATCAAAGGGTATAACCATCCGTGCAAAGATTTATCCATATCCGGTCCCAATCCCTTATACTTTCCATAACTATTCGTTCACATTTCCTCAGACACTCTCTCTTGCCTTGACTGGCGCAGCTCCCATAACACTGATATCGTCGTCACTGTCATCGAGCGATCGTCGGCGAGGGGGAGAAGGAGAACCCAAATCCTTAGTTACGATACCCGAAGTCTGGGGAGGTATTTCACTTGGACTTCGGAGCTCCCAGCTACCAACACGCTCGTGGTGAATTCCTTGCTTTGTCACCACCACATCGGCATCGCCCTCTTTCTTCTCGGGTCCTTTGAATCCTCCTGCGGTTGTTCCCGCAGCAGCAGCATCGGGACTCCATGGTGACTCTGCGGGGACCTTGCGACGTAATCGAAGACCGCCGCAAACAAAGAGGCATATGGCTAGAAGAACCAGAACAGCAATGGCAATAACTGCTCCGATAACGCCCGCGATAACTGGTCCAATCGAAGATGAATCATCGCCGAAAGGATAGCCATCAGAGCCACCCGAGTCATTGATGAAGCACCAAGGAGCAGATGACGGTCCGCAGATATCGCACCACTGGCTAGGTGATCTTCCAATACCACTCATGGTCTGGATGAAGCTGGAATACGCAATGCCTTCGGGACCTGACTTGAAGACAGGCTGGTTGCTGAACGGCTCGTCTGCATCTGCGGAAGCACGATAAAACACTCTCACGCGCAAACTATCCGCTGATGGCTGTGTATCTGGAAAGTCAGGGTCTTCGCCGAAAAGTTCAAAGACCAGAGCTGCTCCAGGCTTGGGGAGTGTTGACCAAGGTTCTTCAAACATATTCTCGCTTGTGAGAAGGCCTGAAAGAGAAACAAAACTCATGATGGGGTCGAGAGAGCCGAACATGAGAGTGAGTTTGTTGTAGGCGCTGTTATAGCGGATGTTGCTCCTGAATCGCGATGTGACCTTATTCGCCAAAGTGCGTCCAGCTATGGAGTAGAGAACTCCAAGCTCGCTGTCAGAGTCGCCGCCACTGTAACTGTTTTGTGAGCGCTCAATGCTCACGGCATATTCGTTTAGCCAATTCAATGTTTGGTTCGCACTTTTCAGTTCCTTATTGACTGTCTCATTGTGGCGATACTGATAATCGACAAATTCCCAGAGAACGTAGGCGTTCCAGAGGTTGGCATATTCAATTTCAATGGTGCCCTCAAGGGGTGAAGTAGAGAAAAGATTCTGGTAGAATGGCAGAGTTGACTCGAAGAGTTCATTGAGGTTATTGCCTTGTGAAAGGTTTGTTGTGGTCTCTGACATCCAGGCTGAACATCTCTCATTCTCTTGTACTCTGCATTGTGTTAGTCCAGTATCAGTAAAATATCAAGAGGCTCATTCACGTACGTAGTAGATTCTGGGTCAAAGTAGCTTGGCATCCGGATATTAGGGTATTGGTACCCATCTAGGGGATAATTGGTCTTGTTGTCGCCCGAAGTCAGGTCCATGGCGATTTCCACGCCCCCAGTACTATTGTCGTATGTATTTGGGGATGGCGGGTAGAAGCCTTGCATGAAGGCTAAAGCACCAGACGATACCCACTCTTCTGCTTGTGCGATAATATTAATGTCGTCGTTGTTAATCACATCAGGTGAGACGTTCTGCAGAAGTGAAGGTTGTATCTCAGCATAGTCGGAATTGTTCACTCCGTTCTTGATATAACGAGCACGAAATGCAGTTCCTTGTCGTAGCATCTGCTGCGCTCCCTCAGGCGTCAAGACGGTACGAAGAGTGTCTATCTCGGGCACTCTTTCACCATGATTGATGAATGCGACGGCGGCCCAGACCTTTTCTCCTTCACTAGGCCCGCCTGATAACTGCGCAATTGAGCCAGGGACCAGAGGTATGGTTGTGATGAATTTCTTGAATAGAACCATGATGAGGGTTATGTATTATATAGTAGTATAGTGGTCAATCAACTATAGGAACAAGGATTGGGCTCTTCCTACACCTTCAAGCTGGTGAGGTGATTGAAAGAGAAGAAGAGACAAAGCTCAGCTCGGCTCGGAAGAGGTGAGGGCCATATGCATTGATAGCTTATGCTGCAGCTGCAACAGGCCGTCATCAAGTAACGCCTGATTGAGCTCTAACACGACCCAGGTTCATGTACAAGTCCCCTACGCCGCGCTACAGCGGCACAAAAACTCCTCAAGACATTCGATTGGCATTCCTCCAACAAGGCTGGAAGTGGAAGCGGGGATAGGATAAAGCTATGGAGGGCCGGGAAGTGACAAGATAGGTCAGCTCACTATGATGCGATCCAATGGCTGAGCTAGAGGTTGCAGTCCAGCTTCTTTGAGAAAGCATCCATGATAAGTTTAAGAGGCCTAGAAGAGAGAGAGTGCGGGGTGAAAGTGAAAGTGAAAGTGAAAGTCAAGGATAAAGTGGCTGGGAAGATGATAAGACATGTGAGAGTCAAGGTCTTGATGATCGGGGGCTAAGACATCCTCAAGCCATTGACTTTTACATTTACCAAGAAACTGATTTGTTCTATTCTTCGTGATATGTACTGAGACTTGTTCGTCTTTGTCTTGGCCGCTTGCACTGCCGATCTCTCCATAAAGAGAAATGCTGATAACGGCGGGGTACTTTACTTTGCCAATTGCCAGTATTTCCTCGTGACATCGAGACCGAGTCAGAGCCGAAGTAAATAGGCTCAAATCTTATCTTTGATACGAAGAAGAGACTTTAGCATTAATATATCGACATCAGTTGTCTTGAAGCCGGCTGCAACCAGGGAACTAATTGAATCCACCAACGGCACTTGTGGTTGAACTAAATCAACTAATATATGGGCCTCAACACCAGCTCCTTGCTACAGTACCCGGTTGGCGTCTTCTCAGTGGTCTTACTGTTAATCGTCTGTATCGCTGAATACGATTCTATTGCTGGACAACCTTGGATTGGAACCTTTAAAAGTATAATATCGCAGTAAATATCTATTGTACTCAAGACAGTGAGGAGAGGAAGCCTGCAAGCGAGGTTCAAGATTTCTTTAGGGCTTCTTTGTCTTCATTTCCATCAAGTCTTGGAATCTTATGAAGGAGAAACATTAAAATGGAACTGGAAATGTTATTAAAAAAAAGACATCCGAATAAAACCCACACAGTGATAAGTACATGAAAACTCCAGTCTTCTTGTTGGTCTCATAGTCTCCAAGTTACCCTTCTTTGTCTCCCCCCCTGTTCGTGATGCTGCAGGAAATGCCAAACAAGCTGTAGACTGCGCATAGCGACTGCGAATGCAGAACCCGAACTCATTCCACAACCAGAATCAAAGTATCAATACACGATAGATAGAATCAAAGAATCCTAATCCAACTATTCAGCTTAACACTAGGGCTGTATCACCCCTTGTTGACTACTTGATGTTGATTGAGATGTCTACGGTAATCAAGACACACCTTGACTGGAGCCCAAGAGTCTCCAACTCGTTCATTTTAAGACCAAGAACGGGAAGAAGGGGGATCAAATCTTGTCACTGTTCCAGTTGTTGAACCTCGAACGGATACCGCACTTCTGAACCTCTCATGCACTCATGATATGCAACTCTGCAGCTGCATGGGAATGTTGCCGAATAACGGGGCGAAGCTTCGTAACGCCAATAGAAACCCAAGCAGACCACTAGAGGGCTTATTCTCAGATTACACAAATCATGGGAAAGTTGTACTGTCGTTTGCTATTTGAGTTGTATCGGTCCAATAGATATCGTTGTTGGGCCAACACCTCCTGAACATAGGAACAGGTTTGCAAGACACGGGCATCACTCGTCATTACGTACTCATGGAACTGAACAATAGAGCAGTGAGTCACTGACAAAGAATCAAGAGAAGTAGTACCGGCCAGGGAAGCATGGTTATATATGAGGTGTTCCAATACGGATAAGCCATGGGCCAAGGTGGGACAAAGCCAGACCAGACCAGACCAGGATGATCGGTAGTGGACGATGTCCCCAGCTTTTTTACCTTGGGTTTCAGATGATAATCTTATCAATCTGATCAAGCTGCATCAGATGAAGATCTATAATAAAATTACTGCATGTCATGGTCTCACTGTACGATTTTGAAGACAGTTCAAAGCATTGCAATTGAGGATGACTACACTAATACTTAAAAGCTTACTGGAATCTAATAAGAATCAATACTCTACCGAATATAAAATAATTGACCCTGCTTACGCTTATTCTTCAATAGTTGACTCATCTGTAGAAGAAAGAAAAACAGGGGTGGTTTTTCGATGATGGAAACCTCCGAAATCGAATGATGGCGGGTTTAGCGGGCCCTTTTTGGGTACCTCCCTGCCCTGTTTCTTCCGGATGCATTTTTAGGGGGCAGAATCAGGTTGCAATCTTAGCACGGTACGTGGCTTATAGGTACCGCTTGCTGAGAATAAGCTTGGGCGGTACTTCGAAGCACGTATTTTTATTCCTCCGCTAACATTTTCTCCGCATCACCTGCCCTTCTGACCACCAACTTCGAGAAACTGTACCTCCTACCTCGCAGGCTCAGGCTCAGGCTCAGGTTCTCACCCACTATACAACTTTCCAAGTCTGCGCTCACGCCCTTTTCATCGCTCATTAACAACAACACATCAGCGCAATTCTCCCTCGATAACCGAATTACTTCTCTTTACCGCCTCGATATTTTTCAATCGCCTACCGTACGCCGTAGTGAAAAACGGACCTGAGATTTAGAATTCCTCCCTCAATGGCACCGTCGCTGATTGCGACGTGATCGCCCACAATGTCGGAGCCGACTTCAACGTCGATCGACGCTGGTATTGCTGTCGCTACTGCACTAGACTCTCACGATACTGTCGTTGCAACTGCGCCCGCCGAGAACAATACCAAAAATACCACGACTACTCTACCCAATCCGGCCTTTTTGCATTCGCCTCCCGATAGTAACAATGCGGCCAAGTCAGATGGCTCGGACTCTGAGTTGAGCGACCTCGAAGATGAACCTATTCTAAGCGATCCGCCACAGCCCATATCTTCTGGCGACAATGGTGCCAGCGAAGACAAGAAGGAACAGACTGATGATGACATTGGAGAAGTGCTGCCGGACCACTGGTCTGGCGCTGTCCCCATCTTTAAACCTACCATGCACCAGTTCAGAGACTTCAAGCGTTTCGTACGCCGCCCGCTACTTCCCTCCTTTTCTATCGCTAACACACACTCTAGATGGAAGCTGTTGACAGTTATGGTATGAAATCTGGTATCATCAAGATCATTCCTCCGCAAGAATGGAAAAATGCCCTCCCAAAGCTTGACGACCTCGTGAAGCAGGTCAAGGTCCGAGAACCGATCAAGCAAGACATTATGGGATCCAACGGAACCTACCGTCAAGTCAACATCCTTCACGGACGATCCTACAATGTCCCTCAATGGCGCCAACTTTGCGATCAGAGCGAACACCAGCCCCCAGCACGACGTGGTGAGCGACGCGCCAATGCCGAGAAGCCAAAACCACGAACTCGAACTGCGACTGTGGCGAAACCCGTCGATACTTCGACTCCCAAGAAGAGAGGCAGGGGGCGACCGGCCAAGCGCGGAGGCAGAGGGAAACGGCTCAAACAAGAACCAGCAGGTGATGGAGAAGACCGGCCCATGACCCCGGTCTCACCCAAGCCAGAGGCTGCTGAGGCTGAAGACAAACCTGTTGAATCTGTTGAGAAGGATCCAGGTGAGGAGGTCGAAGAAGATTACGAGCCTACAGTTGGTCGCATGGGCGTCGTACGACCAGCGAAAACCAAAACACAATCGGTTTCTGCTCGCCGTAAATACAGCCGCCGAGAAGGATCCGCCATGATCGATGAAGCTGCTTTCAAAGACTGGGATTACAAAATGGACACGTCGGAGTATACTCCTGAACGTTGCGAGGAACTTGAGAGGGCATACTGGAAGACTCTTACTTATGCACCTCCCCTGTACGGAGCCGACCTCATGGGTACGCTTTTCGACGAATCGACAGAGGAGTGGAATTTGAACAAGCTCCCCAACCTTCTGGATGTTCTAGGCACAAAAGTTCCAGGAGTCAACACGGCCTATCTTTACCTCGGCATGTGGAAGGCAACATTCGCCTGGCATCTAGAAGATGTTGATCTCTACAGCATCAACTATCTTCACTTTGGTGCCCCGAAGCAGTGGTACAGTATCTCTCAAGCTGATGCCCGCCGTTTCGAAGCTGCCATGAAGAATATCTGGCCTACGGATGCCAAGGCTTGTGACCAGTTTCTTCGCCACAAAGGATTCCTTATCTCGCCCCAGCACCTAAAATCGCATTACAATATCACTGTCAACAAATGCGTATCGTACCCTGGAGAATTTGTCGTCACATACCCATATGGATACCACTCTGGCTACAACCTTGGCTATAACTGTGCTGAAGCCGT
The DNA here is from genome assembly GCA_012977745.1 of Fusarium anguioides. Lineage (NCBI taxonomy): Eukaryota > Fungi > Ascomycota > Sordariomycetes > Hypocreales > Nectriaceae > Fusarium > Fusarium anguioides. Next base: position 31,534 of record JAALXK010000097.1, on the reverse strand, counting down.
CAATTTTGCTCTCGATTCTTGGCTTGATATTGGAAAGATCGCCAAAAAGTGCGAGTGTGCTCAAGCACAGGATAGTGTTTGGGTCAATGTCTACGAGATTGAGCGTAAGTTACGCGGCGAAGAAACGGAATACGAGGAAACCGAGGATGAAGAGGAAGAGGAAGAGGAAGATGACGATGATGAGCAGTCTGGCATGCCCACACCGCCATCTGGCTCAGGCGTCAAGTTCAAAACAACTGGTGTCAAACGAAAGCGTGGACCTGGCGAGAAGGGAGGCAAGGTCAAGGTCAAGAAGATCAAACTTCGTCTTAAATCCAAGGTCAAGCCTCCATGCTGTCTCTGCCCCAACGCCATTCCATCAGCCGAACTACTGCCGACAGATGATGGCCGGAAAGCACATCGACTTTGCGCTCACTACTTGCCAGAGACGTATATCGAAACAATCGATCAGCAGGAGACTGTCGTCAACGTATCAGAGATTCACAAGGACCGGTTTGAACTCAAGTGTCTCTATTGCCGCTTCAAACAGGGCGCGTGCTTCCAATGCTCACAGAAGAGGTGTGCTCGAGCTTACCACGCAACATGTGCAGCTGCAGCTGGTGTTTTCATTGAGGAGGAAGAAGTTCCGGTCTTTGGTGAAGACGGCACGGAGTACAAGGAGCAAGCCTTTGAGTTCAGCTGTCGATACCATCGGACAAAGCGAGACAAGAAACTCGACGGAGAGGCGCTGGAGGCAGACTCGCGCGTTCGAACAGCAGCCTCAAAGCTTCAGCCAGGCGAAACCTGCCAGTTGCAATACTTCAAGGGTGATATCTTCGCGGGTGTTGTGGTTCAAAACCGACACGATGAGCAAACATTACTCGTTGATGTGTTGCCAAACGGGTATGCTAGGCTCCTGTACCAAATCGATCTTTTCGAACCTAGACTAACTGTTTGCAGTGACCGACTTGAAGTCGAATGGAAATGGCTGTTGGTAGCCGACCCAGCTGATTATCGCCTTCCAAAGGCATCAGCAAAGGCCATCCCGATGCCTGCATCTAAGAAGGCCAAGGAGAAGTTGAGGGCTAAGCGTCTTCACGACAGCAAGCCCCAGAAAGAGGATCCGTTCGTCGAAGGCTGTACTTGGGCCGAGTTCCAGGTTCAGCCTGTTACGAATAAGGACCAGGTCAAAATTGACTTCTCCAAGACTGACCAGATTTGGTATTATTTGCCCAAGACATCGACAGATGCACGCGCCCAATTCACCGAAGACCCTGCCAAGAAGCGTCACAATCCTAGGGGTAATTATCTATCTACGATTCCCAGGCCCGTAAAACCCCCGAGACCTCCGAAAGCGGCTCCTGTATACGCTCCACGTCAACCTTATCAGCCTGCAACTCCTCATTCTGCTATTCGAATAGAGAAGCCATATGTGTATAAGCCAAGGGCTCCTGCCAGCAACAATTACCCTGCCATGGGTAATTTCACCACCCAGAGATTCACGCCAGCGGCCCCTCATCCTATTCCAAACCAACAACGCCCCGGGCACTACCCTTACCCTTGCGCGCAGCCAGCACTTGAAAGACAGCAAGTTGCTTCCTCTTACTCCGCTCAAAGGTTCGAGGTTAGGCCATCTCCAGCCTATGCGCCACCAGGGAACACACCGAGAGTGAACAATCCTGCGAATACTGCGGCACACTATCAGCAAAATCAGTGGCAAGGTGTTGATGCTGCTCCTATTCCAGCACCTGTCTCAGCTCAACCTGGAGTAGCGCATCCTTACCCACACGCTTATCAGGCACAGGCACCTGCATCTTCACAACACCAGCAGGCATCTCAGGGGCACATCCAACCTCAAGCAAGAGGGGCTTGGCAGGTACAGCCATCGATCTATCAAAAGTACCCTTTTTTTCAGGTCAACCACAACAGGTAGGTATCATGAGCTCATTAAATAGGGTCATTATTAATATCACCATAGGGATTCCAGCAAATACCGAACACCATATGCCCCATGGGGAGGATTCACTAATGGGTACGAGGGCAACCTGAGGGCTCACGTTATGGCCAACAAGGACGCCTATCTGAATGGACCATTGAAGGATAAGCTACTACCAACCAAACAGCCTGCTGGTACGGCCAACTCGCCATACCACCACCAACCGGCTTCATCATCGCTAGCGCCGCCGCCTGCTTCTCAAGCATCTTCCAGTGCCCAGCATCACTTCGGACAGCAATCGATCTCCAAGCCGGTGCCACCACCAGGAAGAGCACCCCCGACCTTCAGTCAATTGCATCGCCCTGCTATCAAAGCGCAGTATCTGCCTCCCATGCCTATGAATACGCAGGCGCAAACGCAGGCGCAAACGCAGGCTCCAACACAACCGCCCTCGCAGGCCCAGATGCAGACACAGACGCAAACACAGAAGCCACAGCAGAGACCTCAGACGAAGCATCAACAGAAGTCTCAACAGACTACCCAAGACCCTAACCAGAACAGTAAGCCTAAGATTGGAACGGTTTTCAAGGAGTACAAGGTAAGTACCTGGAATTCTCGATAGGAATGAAGGGTCGGCTGAACAGCCAATCCAGATACCACCCAAAGAGTCGCCAGTGCCATTGCCGGCAAACTTTTTGGCGGCGATGACACCGACACCGAATACGCCCGCTTCTGCTGCCGCTGGAAAGCAAATTCCGCAGCAGTCCAAGAGCAAGGGCTCACCTGCTGCACCCAAGTCTGCGAAGCAGATCCAATCCGCCCAACAGTCACCGTCGAGCGAGCAGACTCCAGACAGACAACAACTAACTGGCAAGATTTGCAATACGCCCGTTCCAATTCCACAAGTGCCAGGTCTGGCTCCAACTTCAACGCCTATAGAACACTCGCAACGGCGAGCAGCTCATGACAAGTCACTTGGACGCCCCCTCTACCAAATAGGGGGCTCAGCATCAACCCCAACACAGCCACAAGCTGTTTCATGCCCGCAAGCTAACAAGCTGACAATTACAACTTCGAACTTGGGACACGTAAATCAGATGGCAACACCGGCGACGAAAACCACTTTTCAAACTCAAGAATTCGCAGACGTTCCGGGGAGTGAATCTATGATATTTATGGAACGACTTATGTTCAGCATCCGCACGATAGCCCAACGCGACGAAACTGTCTAGAGTATTATCGAAATGACTAGCTCTGAGATTTTCACTTCAATACCCTTTTGTTTTGCATTTAAATCTGGGCTCATGGGACGGCGTTTATGGCATGTGTAGCAAATGATGCTCGCGCATCAGGCGAATGGGGTTTAGGGGAGAAGATGTGGCAAAGATGGGCCGCTTTGGCCTCATGAGGAATGAGAGCGGCTTTAATGTAGTATTATGCATGGAAGGACGCTCTGAAAGCACGCCACGAGGTTAACAGAGTTCCCTATATAATAGCATCAAGATGCCATTTGCAGAACAATGTTATTCACTAAACCGGGATATGCCTTGATGACCATCGTTGGTTTCAGTGAAGAAAGAATACCACATGGCATTGCTGATTTCTCTGAGTAGGCCTCAAATGTTGAAGATATTCAGACTCTTAATGAGTACTCCTTATAGGCCTGCTTACCATATACCTGCCTGGTCTTGTTCACCAACCAAGGGAACATTGTCTTTACCCAAGGAAGGCACTACTTTAAAGGCTACCTGGCAGGCACCTTTATTTTGACAGTGCCAGTGCCATGACACTGACACTGACACTGCACTATCTTATTGTGACACACTGTAGCGGTTACACCATCTGAACACACAGGTCGACCATATATATATATTTTTCAATCATGATCTTTCTCTCTTTTTTATTTCTCATCCCTCATCTTCCACATCGACCAAGCACCACCTTCGCTCGTCTTTTGAGACCTTTCCGCAGGAGGATGGCTTCATCATCAGCCTGGACGGATGAGGATATGCGAGCTGCACAAATTCCGGACTCCCAGTGGCCGATATGTTGGTATCGGCGTGGAACTCGTCTAGGTTCAGGAGGCTATGCTCGCGTTTACAAAGTCCTCAACGTCCGAACCGGAGGCGTATTCGCCGGGAAAACCTCTCCTTTGCATGTTAAGCACTTACAAAAGGAGGCTCGGACTTTGAGAAATCTCCGCCACGTAAGTATCGATCTTATCTTGCTGAAGCAATTTATGTTGCTGACCCTGTTTGTTCGTCTCAGCCCAGAATCGTCAAGTACATCGAATATTTCGAAGAAAGGGGCAATCCTGCCGCCAACGTCCTCGTTATGGAACTTTGCGCCGGGGGAAGTCTGCAGGATACACTCAACAACTACTCCCGAGGTCTCCCTCGAAAAGACGCCTTACAAATCCTGCTCCAGATTTCAGAAGGCATCGAATATCTCCATGGCAGAAATCGATTCCATGGAGACCTCAAGCCGCGAAACATACTTATTCGTACATGGAGCCCCATCGACGTTGTCATCGCGGATTGCGCAGAAGTCATGATGGTCGAACATATCAACGTCCATAAGAAACCTCACGGAACACGCTGTTACTGGTCGCCCTATATCTAGAGGCATTCAAGGCACCTGGGAAAGAGTGATGACATGTGGGCTGTCGGTATCTCACTCCTCGGCATGATGGGACAGTGGCCTCCGTACCTCAAGAAGGAGGAACGGATGTATCCACGAAAATGCGCCACACACGCACGTATCTTGGATAAAATGAATCCAAACCATGAGATCGTCAAGGTTCTGTTGCGCCTGCTTGAGTGGGACCCCAAGAAGAGAATCACTGCTCCTGAGCTGGTAAAGCTCACGACTGACCTCCTGGAGGCCCGCACAGAGACTATGCCAGTCAATATGGATCTGACAACTCCCGAGGGAGTTCAGATCCTCCAATTTTGGTAGAACCAAGTCTTCTTTTTCTTGGACAGAGCTTGGTTCCCACTCGGGTGAATTATACGCTGGAATCAGTGATGGGTTGAGGGACGTCAAAGTGACATGGCTAAGTAGTTGAATAGAGAAAGGAACTAAGTAGCGAAATTTACTACTCTACAGAATGAATTTCAGTTGATGAAGCGCCTTAAATAACCTTGGTGTCGATCTGGTGCAGTGAAGCCTTTGATGTTACGTTCGGTGTCAGAATTACAAGCCGTGTATAACTTGAAGCTTGTCTCAACCAGTACAAAGCTCCGATCTCGCTACTAGAATATCACAACTGCATTGGCATTGAGGAAGGGATAAAGGAGCTTATTATCGGAAGAGGGAATCCGATGCAAATTGCCAAGTGCCGTCTCACAACTTTATGCCGAGTTGTCAAGCCAATCCCAATAATCTAATTCGTGATCATCACTCACTGGGGCTAATGACGCGATAGCTCTAAATCCCTGCAAAATCTTAGTCATCACTAAAAAATACCCCAGTACTGCGATATCGCAATCATTCATTATGCTACAAGTTACGAAGTCTGTTGTTACTCTGATTCTTTAGGTGTGATTATTTTCACTCAGAGGGTCATAGGTGAGAAGCCTTGCTACAAGTATTTACTTCTGACACTTCTGACTAATATGGAATAAGTGTTCCTTTGCTGCCGTTAATGTTGCGCTCCATATTAAGACCGAGCCCCTCCCAGCCCGTCATTCGGAACTCACTCCGAAGTATTATCCCTCTTCACTCCTCAGGACATTTCTCGAGCAGTGTCAGCATCATGAGCAACCAGACTCAAAAACTCAAGCCCGCGGCTCGAGTTCAGGGACAGAAGAAGGATGTTTGGTGAGATTTTCTCAAATTCTCTTAGATATTGTGACTTCTAACTCAGAGGGGCATAGGTCCATGATCAATGAGGCCGCTGCATCTTCGCCTATTCAACCTATTGTGAATTTGGGTCAGGGTTTCTTTGGTTATAACCCCCCTGACTTCATCCTCAATGCTGCCAAGGAGGCTTTGGACCGTGTTGAGTGCAATCAGTATGCGCCAGCCAAGGGACGACCGAGGTTGAGGAAAGCTCTGGCGGATGCCTACTCTCCAAAGTTCCGCCGTGAGCTGGACCCTGAAACTGATATCATCATCACAACGGGTGCCAATGAGGGTATGCTGAGTGCCTTCATGGGTTTTATTGAGCCTGGTGATGAAGTTATTGTGTTTGAGCCCTTCTTTGATCAGTAAGTCTCTTGATATCTATATTGAATAGTATGCTAATACTCGTGCAGATATATTAGCAACATTCAGATGCCTGGTGGCAAGGTCGTCTATGTCCCTCTTCACCCTCCTGAGACAGGAGCTACAAAGAACTCTTCTGCTGCAGACTGGACAATCGACTTTGATGAGCTGGAAAAGGCCTTCACACCCCGCACTAAGATGATTGTTCTCAACACTCCTCGTGAGCACTCATTCAAACCCCCCGCTTATCTCAGCGCTGACCTCAAATAGACAACCCAGTTGGCAAGGTCTTTTCTAAGGACGAGTTGCAAAAGGTTGCAGACCTCGCTGTCAAGAATCAGACCATTATTCTCTCGGATGAAGTGTATGACAGTCTCTACTACGTACCTTTTACTCGGATTGCCAATCTCTCCCCTGAGGTGGAGAAGCTTACTCTCACTGTTGGATCCGCTGGAAAGAACTTCTATGCCACTGGCTGGCGTGTTGGTATGTTTGCAGGATTCTTCGCTGATGTATGCCATTTTACTAATGCTCCCCAGGTTGGGTGCTTGGTCCTCAAGAGCTCATCCAGCATGTTACTGCTGCTCACACCCGCATCTGCTTTTCTTCCCCAGCTCCTTTCCAAGAAGCCGCCGCTATTGGTTTCGAGCAAGCTGATAAGAACGGCTTCTGGGATGATACAATCAAGGAGATGAAGGCCAAGGTTGACCGTCTCAACGAAGTATTTGAGGAGCTCAAGTTGCCCGTGACATACCCTGAAGGTGGTTACTTCATCCTTGTCAACATGGCAAAGGTCAAGCTACCAGAGGACTATCCCTTTCCTCCTCACGTTGCGAACCGGCCACGAGACTTTAAGCTGGCATGGTTCCTTATCCAGGAGATTGGTGTTGCAGCTATTCCTCCTACGGAATTTTATACACCTCCTAATGCGCACTTGGCGGAGGACTACATCAGATTTGCTGTTTGTAAGAATGATGATATTTTGGAACAGGCTAAGGAGAGACTGAGAGGGCTGAAGAAGTATATCCAAGAGTAGAGTGTATGTTAGAAGCAAATAAAGATTAAAAGACGGAGCAACTGGGTTAGATATTAGATGAATTGTGTATATCTTGTGCTTGTTTGTATGCCCTTGTCCCTTGCAGGTATGTGTGATACAATAAGTGCCAGGATGTGAGTGACTCTATCAGATTACTCTTTCAATATTCCATCAGGTTATAATCATTCATGTTATATCTCAGTATACAGACACTTCTACTGAGAGGTTCACTGCGCTTAGTCAATTCTACAGTAATATCAAAGTCTCTGAACTCCGACATCAAAGTGGAGGATCCCGATCGTGGAACTGGCCTATCGTGGGCGCGGAGCCGGCCGTTAGCGAGATGTATCGTGGGGTAGAGAGGCATCTTCCCCGCACCGTTCCAGTAGAGAGTAACAGTGAATGGCTGCTATAGGGTGCTAATCTGGCTTATCAGTGGCGATTGACAAAGGTTGACACATCCTAAACAGATCTTGATTGTTTTTCCTATTCGTTCACCGTAATATCTGATTTGGAACAGGAAGGTCCCGTTTCACAATGTCCAATGACGGACGGACGCCCAAACTTGAACCCGCTATCTAACCCGTGCCGGCCACGTCTCGACTCGTCTCGTCTCGTGAGCCGCCTCCCTTCTACAGTTACAGTGTAACCTAAGAGTTACTGTACAACACCTCGGTTCGTTTATTGATAAGAACCCCTAAAGACCCCATTGTCTTCTTTGCTAGTTCTTTCAATCTTTTCCTCTTCCGAATCTTGTACTCTTCTTCCTTTCACCAATCATTAAAGATACCCATCCCTTCCTTACATCACTACTATCATGGCGCCAAGCGCTGTATCTCCCGTGAGGGAGTCCAACCCTGAACCCTTGGCAACTCTGACCTCCAAATTCGATGACACTCTTCGCTTCTATCTTAACGGAACCAGAGTCGTTCTGGACGACATAGATCCAGAGGTCACAGTCTTGGAATATCTACGAGGAATCGGTCTCACAGGGACAAAACTGTAAGCATTTGTCCTGAACCCCCAAAAGCCTCCATGATGCTAACAACTACAGTGGCTGTGGCGAAGGCGGTTGCGGAGCTTGCACAATCGTGGTCAGCCAGTATAACCCAACAACCAAGAAGATCTATCATGCTAGTGTCAACGCTTGTCTAGCTCCTCTCGTCAGCTTAGATGGCAAGCATGTCGTTACCGTTGAAGGTATCGGTAACTCCCAGAAGCCCCACCCAACTCAAGAACGAATCGCCAAGTCTAATGGTAGCCAATGTGGTTTCTGTACCCCTGGTATTGTTATGAGTTTATATGCTCTATTACGAAATAACGACTCCCCGTCCAAGGATGATATTGAGGAGGCGTTTGACGGCAACTTGTGTCGATGTACAGGCTACCGATCTATCCTAGACGCAGCTCAAACATTCAGCGTTGATAAGCCCGGTCTGAAGTTTAAGAAAGCAGGGGGTACCGGATGCTGCATGGAAAACGGCAATGGTCCACCCAGCGGAGGCTGTTGCATGGATAAAGCAAACCTGGACGATAAGCCTATCAAGCGATTCACACCCCCAGGATTCATTGAGTATCAGCCTGATACAGAACTTATCTTCCCACCTGCTCTCAAGAGACACGAGTTAAGACCTCTAGCTTTCGGAAACAAGAGACGGAGATGGTATCGCCCCGTCACCGTCGAGCAACTCTTGCAGATCAAGAGCGCTCATCCTCAGGCCAAAATTATTGGTGGAAGCACAGAAACCCAGATCGAAACAAAGTTCAAGGCCCTGCAGTACCCTGTCTCAGTCTATGTTGGCGATATCGCTGAGTTACGGCAGTACAACTTCAACGAGGACCATCTTGAAATCGGCGGTAATGTGGTCTTGACTGACCTAGAAAGCATCTGCGAACATGCTATCCCACATTATGGACGAGAACGTGCTCAGGTATTTGAGGCAATGCTAAAGCAGCTCAAGTTCTTCGCCGGTAGACAAATTCGAAACGTCGGCACTCCAGCAGGTAATCTAGTCACAGCATCGCCAATCTCTGATCTCAACCCAGTGTTTTGGGCCGCGAATGCCGTTCTAGTAGCAAAGTCATCGGATCAGGAGACAGAGATTCCCGTTTCTCAGTTCTTTACTGGTTATCGAAGGACAGCGCTTGCTCCTGATGCAATCATTGCATCAATACGTATTCCAGTCACTCAAAGCAAGGGCGAGTATTTCAGGGCGTACAAGCAAGCAAAGAGAAAGGACGACGATATTGCTATCGTTACTGGAGCATTGAGGGTTCGTTTGGACGATGAAGGCATTGTTCAAGAAGCAAATCTGATTTATGGTGGCATGGCTGCCATGACAGCTGCCGCCAAAACAGCGATGGATTACCTTGTTGGACGACGTTTCGCCGATTTGGAGACTCTGGAGGGAACTATGAACGCGCTTGGCCGCGATTTCGACCTGCAATTCAGTGTTCCTGGTGGCATGGCGTCTTACAGAAAGTCTTTGGCTTTTGGTTTCTTCTACAGATTTTACCACGATATCATGACGATACTTGACGGAAGTTCTGATCAGGTTGACAAGGAAGCGATTGATGAGATTGAGAGAGAATTGTCGAATGGAGAGGTCGATGAGCACGCTGCAGTGGCATACAAAAAGGAAGTGACTGGAAAATCCAACCCTCATCTGGCGGCGCTCAAGCAGACAACAGGTGAAGCGCAGTATACCGACGACATTCCTCCACTGAAGAACGAGCTTCACGCCTGTTACGTTCTTTCAAAACGAGCACACGCGAAACTTATCTCTGTTGATTACGCGGATGCTTTGGATATCCCTGGAGTAGTTGACGTTGTTGATAAGGATGATATGCCATCTGCAGAAGCCAACAAATTCGGTCCTCCTCATTTTGATGAGGTCTTCTTTGCTGAGGACGAGGTCTTGACCGTGGGCCAACCGATTGCTGTCGTTCTAGCAACTTCTCCTCAACGAGCTCAGGAGGCAGCACGAGCCGTCAAGGTCGAATATGAAGATTTGCCATCGGTGCTCTCGATCGAGGATGCAATTGCGGCCGATAGCTACCACAACTTCTATCGCGAGATCAAGAAGGGAGATACTGAGAAGGCTTTTAAGGAGTGCGATCATGTTTTTACTGGATTGGTGAGAATGGGTGGTCAAGAGCATTTCTATCTCGAGACAAATGCTTGCCTGGTTGTTCCCAAACCTGAGGATGGAGAAATGGAGATCTTTGCCAGTACCCAGAACGCTAACGAAACGTAAGTCTTGCGAACTTCCACTCTCACAGTTTAAGGTGCTAACTTTTGACCAGCCAAGCATTTGCCTCGCGAGTGTGCGATGTACAGGCAAACAAAGTCGTCGTTCGCGTCAAACGTCTGGGTGGTGGTTTCGGGGGAAAGGAGTCACGATCGGTGATCCTCAGTTCCATATTGGCGCTCGCAGCAAAGAAGACCAAGAGACCTGTCCGATACATGCTGACAAGAGAGGAAGACATGGTTACAAGTGGACAACGTCACCCATTCCTCGGCAAATACAAGATTGGAGTAAACAAGGACGGCAAGCTACAAGCTCTGGAGTGCGATGTCTTCAACAATGCAGGATGGACATTCGACCTCAGTGCCGCCGTGTGCGAGCGAGCAATGACCCATATTGATGGATGTTATAACATTCCTAACGTATACATCAAAGGACGCTTGTGCAAGACAAACACGATGTCCAACACGGCGTTCCGAGGATTCGGTGGGCCCCAGGGTATGTTCATCGCTGAGTCGTACATGGAGGAGGTAGCGGACCGATTGGGAATGCCCGTCGAGAAGTTGCGAGAAATCAACATGTACGAGAAAGACGGCTTAACACATTTTGGTCAAGGCCTGGGCGACTGGCATGTTCCTCTCATGTACAAGCAGGTGCAAGACGAAGCGATGTACCAAGCACGCCGAACTTTTATTACCGAATTCAATCAGAGCAACAAGTGGCGGAAGAGAGGTCTGGCATTGATTCCAACCAAGTTCGGTATCTCGTTCACCGCTCTGTTCCTGAACCAAGCTGGAGCATTGGTACACATATATCACGATGGATCTGTTCTGGTGGCCCATGGTGGAACTGAGATGGGACAAGGCTTGCATACTAAGCTCACTATGATCGCTGCACAATCCTTGGGTGTACCGTTGGACAATGTGTTTATCTCGGAGACTTCCACAAATACTGTGGCCAACGCCTCTGCAACAGCTGCATCAGCCTCGTCAGATTTGAATGGATATGCCATCTTTAACGCATGCGAGCAGTTGAACGAACGACTGGCACCATATCGAAAGAAGCTTGGCCCCGAGGCAACCATGAAGGACCTTGCACATGCTGCTTACTTTGATCGAGTTAACCTCTCAGCTCAAGGTTTCTACAAGACACCTGAAATTGGATTCGACTGGAATACTGGCAAGGGCAAGATGTTCTTCTACTTCACTCAGGGAGTTGCCGCGGCTGAAGTTGAAATCGATCTGCTCACAGGAACTTGGACCTGTATACGTGCCGATATCAAAATGGACGTTGGTCAATCGATCAACCCAGCGATCGACTATGGCCAGATCCAGGGTGCGTTCATTCAAGGCCTTGGCCTCTTCACAATGGAAGAGTCACTTTGGCTGCGCAACGGCCCCATGGCTGGACATCTCTTCACACGAGGCCCAGGCGCATACAAGATCCCCGGATTCCGCGATATTCCCCAGACCTTCAACGTGTCGCTCCTCAAGGATGTGGAGTGGAAAGAGTTACGGACAATTCAGCGCAGTCGTGGTGTAGGTGAGCCCCCATTCTTTATGGGCAGCTCGGTATTCTTTGCCATTCGAGATGCGCTCAAGGCAGCTCGTGCACAGGCAGGAGTGAAGGCCAAGATTGGCGATGACACTTGCGAAGGACTACTGAGGCTTGAGAGTCCTGCGACACCTGAGAGGATTAGGCTGTCTTGTGAGGATGAAATTATGCGCAAGGCGAGGGTTTTGCCAAAGGATGGAGAAAAGAGCTTCTTTGTTGCGATCTAAGGAGGATGATACATGATTTAATGAGCATAGGCAATGAGAACAGGGATCTTTCATTCATGGCGTTCAGAACATTTGGTTAGTTAGTTCTATGGAGTCAAGGTTGAGACAACCCAGAGTATGTTTTACGATTAACATGAAATTTGATGTTCAAGTCTCTTGCCAAGTGACAACAACAAGGTACATTGATCCATGAATTATCTTCTATTGGCTCAAATAAGTTGCAATTTAAGGTTAGCAAGTTGAGCCAACGAGGACGCGAAGCAATAGCCGTCGATCGGCGACATTCGGAAGAGAAATCTCAGCAACAGGACTAATGACAACAAGTAGGCAAGATGACATCAGAGATAGTTATAGGAAGAATGGGAGATACTTTTGTGGCAATTAACATAATTACTATGATCACAATGAGAAGTGATATACATTCAGCACCACAGAGTGGCATTGAAAGCCATAGATCGCGAGTAATATCACTCAGAGATGGCCCAGACGAGCGATTACTCAATTTGGACAAGTGTTTCAGCCTGCTGCGAGTTTATTTAGCGCCAACATCTTCACCGAAGGTCGATCAAGGTCAATGTCAGATCCTTGTGCTGGAGCTGGTGCATCCATCGTACCAGAAGAAAAATCATGCCAGAAATGGTCTTTTTCTCTTGTATAGAAAAGCTGATAAACCTCTATTTATAATCGAGCACGGTCTTGAAGTTTGATTAGAAAGAGGATTGAATGGTCTGATGTGTTAGGAGGAGAGAGGATGATTGAAATTGAAATTAGAGGCTACCTGATGCGATGCGTAAACAGACTTTTGCTTATTGGACATGGGAATTGGGTACTTGCATGATTGATGTCTGTCTGTCTCATTCGGTTATCTTGCACCCCAGAATTATCATAAATGGTTATTCTCATTTTATATCTCAGTTTGTATAACACCTCTATACAGTACTGTTAGTGATCCGTCTCGGCACTTGACAGTACTAGAGTACCAACAATAATCTACTAATGAATCGAGCGGTATGATTAATGAATGCATGTATCTATGCATCTATGGGTCTTTTAGGTATAGTATCAGTTCTGGACTGTGCTCCGGCGGTACGGAGTGTCGTCCGGACCCGCCCCGGCCGCTCGTTCACCGAGACCGGGGGTTGTAGGTTGCTACAGTATTACTTTAGGTGCCTCACCACTGGTACCTTCTGTAAACCCCGCTATTCTAAGAGGCAGGTCAAGTCAAGCAGGCGCAGTCAGTCAGTCTAAAATCAGTTGTCGGCTTATACTTTTGGGTCTGGCCTGTTTCTTCTCACCAACAATAACAACAACTAATGGTCAATATCTATCCATGTTTGCTGACTATTAAATACTCCTTTTACGACAATATTCAAACATAAACTGGCTGATCTAGGGCCCACTTCGCTCTACAAGCTGCTTCTTCTCTACTCCACAATCAGTGAGTGGATGGAGGTAAGACCAGCCTATTTCGGCCCCAGCTAAGCCTAAGCCTAAGCCCCAAGCAAGTTACGTTAAGCCTTGGTCAGGTCAAACTTCGCCGTCCAGGTCCTCGTCAATGTTTTTGCTCTCTACTTTGACCTCGGACTGCTGCGTGCTTTTGGGTGTCCCATATTTCATTTACCTCCCTCCCTTGGGCCAGCCTCGGTTGCTGAGCTATCAATTAACAACATCACCAACCTCGTTGCACTCGACCCGTGCTCATCCTTTCGACCGTTTCGTTTCATCTGTTTCGGTTCGGCTCACTCACACCACTTTCGCAGCCACTTCAACTATCCCCTCCCCCTCCACGGGACCTATTCACGCGCGCGCGACTCTACCAAGAGAAAACAAATCGTTAACCGACGTACCGACAACCATACAAATAGCAATCGCAATAACAATCGCATCAACTAACCGCCGACAACGTGCGAATGGATCGTGTCGCTTCGGCTGAGCTGTAGACCAAACAAGACTGCTGCAGCGAGCCGCAAATGATCTGCGAACCTGACGCCGCCTTGCGTAACCTCGAGATCCAATGGGAGCATAAGACAAAATGACCGACCGGAATGCCGCTGCCATGGGCAAGAGCGCTAAACAAGAGCCTGCCAAAGGCGACGATGGCAAGGCAGTGAATCGCGACAAGAGCTCCAATGCTGCCGTTTCAGGCAAGGCCCCTACAAAAAAGAGACGCAAAGTCAACCACGGTACGTCTACCTAAAGAATTGTAATATCTTTGCCTTGCACAGCTTCTTAATGTGCTGTTGCGCAATGCGCTGCTGGTGAGCGATGCGCGCTGGACTTGGGAGTGAGCGTCATGACGATACTGGTATTCTTGTAGTTGTGATCGAAACATCTTGAATCACGACCAATCAATTCGCCAAGCCATCGACTCGTTAACTCTCAGCCCAAGCGGCAGGCTTGTCATGGCGCACACGTCTATCTCAGTCAGAATACCTTGGGCTAACACCGCTGGGGCGCTTTGTTACAGCTTGCGTTTATTGTCGACGATCTGTAAGTCAACCCCGAGGTCAACAACGCGCGTTCACCTTGGTCCATCTGGAGATTTGAGCAGCTTTAGGCGTACCAAGAATCCAGTTCATTTGTCAGAATGGACTCTTGTACAACAAGACGGCGCCAAAGAGTCAAATCTGCGGCTTGTTGACCCTTGACTTTGCATATGTGAGCCTCAAGAGAACTGTAGCTGACAATCTGTTTCCTATGTGCGTCCAGCATATGACTTGCGATCTTGTAAGTAAAACCCCAGGCAACCCCTGCTTCTTGTTATTTTGAAAACATGTTGGGAAACCTGAGCTGCAGCTGCTGTGCTCATGTTCTCAGGGGAGGGACTTGTCTTCCTACACCGTCAAAGCCATGTCACTGACGCCATAAACAGGAGAGACCATGTACCAGATGCATTAAGCGCAATATTGGGCATCTCTGTCACGATGAGCCTCGCGATACCGATTCTAAAAAGGCCAAGAGTGTCCAGAGCACACAGAGTATACAGGCACCCTCTGTAGTCGATGAATCGGATGCACAGTCCGATATAGCTCGTAGCTCAATCTCTAGCACCATGGGCCCACCTCCCCCAACGTTTGACACGACTAGACAGCGAGGATCTAAATCTTTTGGGGGAGTGTTGGGCCAAGGTAGCCCGCTGTCCATTGTGCAACCCGGCCAAGTCTCGGGGCTGCAGGGCAATGCGTTAAACAACGGCAACAGTAACGCGAATCAATGTACGTCTTGTGTCTCTTTGTCCTGCCCTGGGAGGGGCCTGTCCCTTGTTTCAATTTTTAATCACGAGCGGAGCACGGGTGGGCTGAGGCTGGGGCTGCCCAGGAATCTGTTCCTGATCTGAGATCGCTGACACGCCACTAGTTGCGGGTTTCCAAGATGCGTGGATGACAGCTCAGAACCATTTTCATGATATGCACAGCTACCACCCCAACTACATGATTGCCCCGGAAGTCACTCACGAGTTTAATCTTCTCAACGACTTCCTCCATACCAGCCTGCTCGATGACGGCAGTGTGCCGCCAGAGGAACAACATAGCCCGGCATTCAAGAGGTCGAGCCAGAGCCAGTCGGAGATGCTGCCTAGGTTTGGAAATAACAACAACTCTATGGCAGCCAGTGGTTCAAATTCCATGTCAAACATGTCGGGAGGAGCAATGCTACCACCCCCTCCAACTGTCGAGGGCAAAAACATTCCACGACCGGGAAGCGTTGTGCCCGCCGACAAGGCTCGCGAATATTATCTACAAGCTGCCGACCCGTCGGGCAACGACACGCCAGAGGAGCGAATGGCGCGTGTGCTCAAGGCCAAGTACGACGCTGGACTGCTCAAGCCGTTCAATTACATTAAAGGTTATGCTCGCTTGGGTACATATCTCGATTCGCACATCGCAGCGTCATCCAAGCAAAAGATTCTGCGGACCATCGACCGGTTTCGGCCCGCATTCCGAGAAAAGGCACATGCTTTGACGGATATAGAACTTGTGTACGTTGAGATGTGGTTTGAGAAACAACTGATGGACTATGACCGGGTTTTTGCAAGTATGGCAGTCCCAGCGTGCTGCTGGCGAAGAACCGGTGAAATCTTCAGGGGCAACAAGGAGATGGCAGAGTTGATTGGTGTGTCAGTAGCTCAGCTCAGAGATGTAAGTCTTGCTTTGCTTTGTTTAGCTTAGCCTACACCTCCTCGTGACAGGCAGTAGCTTGGTGTCAGCTAAGGCACAGATAGGCCAGGGGGGTTGGTGAGTCGGCTTGCTAACGTTTGCTTAATCTAGGGCAAGATTGCGTTGCACGAGATCCTCACAGAAGAGTCAATGGTGCGATATTGGGAAGAATTTGGTACAATTGCATTCGATCCAGCGCACGAGACACTATTGACGGCGTGCTCTTTGAAGAACCCAAATGCTGGGTCGACCCATCCAGTTGTGAAATGTTGTTTCTCATTCATGATACGGAGGGACGAACACAAATTGTATGTATCAATAAGTTGGACTACAGTCTCTTCCATTTTACTGACTCCTCGAACAGGCCAGCTCTAATTGTTGGTAATTTCTTGCCGCATGACCCACCAGCTCAATAATAAGGGGGTGGTGATATATGTCATGAAGCATTTATTTTTTATTTTTTTTATTCTCGGTGAGAAGAGACACAGCATGAGCTGTTACACTTGCAAAGAGTGTTGTTTGGCCTTTTTGTGATATGAAGAGTGAAGAAAAAGAAAATCATCTGAATAGGGAATGGCGCAAGGGTACGCATGAATTGGGAGCGTATGTATTCATTCGCATCACGTTACGCTAGACAGAAGACAACAGTCTGAATATTATCTTGACTTTGGACGATACTTGGTGATATAAAAGTACTTGATACAGGTACCTACGAAGATACCTACCTAGGTAGGTACCTGAATCAAGTACTTTAGCCTTTGGTGTTGAAGAATGGAAAGGAGGAAAGAGCACCTGCGTCACTCCTGCTCTTATGCGCTTTGCAACAAACAACCTCACATGACTTGGCTCCAACCAAATTGGGAGAGTTCATTTCCTTGATCCATGGAAATAAACTCCTCCATCTTCCTCCTCTTCTTCTTCAGATCTCAACTTTGTTATGTGAAGCAAGCAGTCACTTGCCCCTGATTGCAACTATCATGGCTCCAGCTGATGCACCAACCGCAAGCCACATTAGAAAGATCGAAACTATAATAGGCAAGAAAAGAGTATTGGACTGACCTGGTAATGTATACTGACTTGCACCCTTGAACCAGAATTCGCAACAGACCTCCTTTCCAAGTTGCCTACCTCATACGACTCGGCCTCGACCGATGTTCTGCTTTTGGACTTGAATCGTCAAATCTTTGATGTCAAGGCTCTAGTCGAGAACCGCATCACCCCTCCGGTGGAAATTTGCAAGGAATTGAAAGACATTGGAAGAAGGCTATGGAACGAATGTATCAAGGAGAGGAGAAGGAAGGATGATCTTCTGCTATCCCCCGCTAGGATTCAACTACAGGTTCGCACTCGAGTTCTGGCGTTCTTCGCCCATGCATTGGCGCGAGAGCATCGGCGCGGCAAGAGAAGGGATAATGCTGAGGAAATAGTTTACATGATGAATTTGTCTCTCACACTAGGAAGAGTCTGTGTCGAATCATCGGACCTAGAAGCAGCGCTTCTAAGTATGGCCAAAGCTGCTGACTACATTGACCGATTGAAGAAGATGGAAAACGTCAGCACCGAAGAGAAGATACAAATACAGAAGATTGAAGCGGAGTACTTGACCATGAGATGTGCTTTGGTAAGTTGAATGGTGGCACCTTTGACGTTTGCTAACTAGTCAAGTCGTGGAAACAAGGTCGTCTAGACGTTGCCGAACATATGTACGCCAAAGCTGATGACCTCTTACACAATCTCGACCCATCTTCTGCTGAAAACTTGGCTGACACCTTCCACTGCATTGGGAGCGACTTTCTGTCGAATAACGATCATGATATGGCTTTGAAGTGGCTACGACGAGCACTTGGGCTTATTAACAACCAACCGCTGGAGAGGCTCTCAACGGGAGGGCTGGAACTTCGAATTTCGATCCATCACGAACTCATACAGACATTACTTGCTACAGGTTCGCAAGAAGGCCTTGACGAGGCTGACAACTTGGCGTCGCACGTGGAATTGGAGATCGGGGACAAGCCAGTGGTCTTGCATTGGAAGCTCGAAATCCTTCGAAAATCTCCGAGTGAGATTTTTAATGCTGATGCATGCGCAAGTATATTGCGACGTATGATACGGTCGCTCGATCTTTCAGATGCTGGGCTCGGCTTCCTCCTGCACGGAATCAGTGAACTACGTACGAGGGTACCTCGTTTGGCCATAGGCTTGATGGATGAGTTGTTACTTAGCAAACTCATACCTTGCGGCAATAGGGTCTGGATAGATAAAGCTGTCGTACGACGTGTTTGGATGGGTACGATGGAAACAGAAGTGTCCATGGGTGCAACAGATCTTACCCAGCTTTTGGAGAAACTTACTCAAGAGGCTGGACAGTGTGATGTCGAGGCAGCAACTGCGGCCCTTTCTGTAAGTCTTCCCTTGGTACCGCTATGATATACATATCACTCACATCAGAAGCTCATCTGGAAGAAAATCGACGCTACTTATTCCAAAAAGCAGTACAATGAATCACAACTCTGGTGTCAGGCTGCGCTCCATCCGACTTTCTCAAATAGCGGAGAGGCATGTCAGGGGAAGTTCAGTCGAAGATTGATACTCTGCGCGATTTCTTGTGGAGATGCAGAAGCTGCACAGTCTGCCTTTCGCACTATGTCCAAGAGCATCCAGGATGAGCCACTTACCAGATATCTCATGTTCAAAGTTTCTCTTCTGAACTGGGACCATGACTTGGGTCGTCAATGTATTGAGTTTCTAGGAAGACTTGCGGATAAAACCCAGTGTCGAGACATTCTATACGCATGCGTGAGAGAAGCACAGCATGTGGGGGACAAGCTGTTGACCTTGGAAGCTCTGAAGGCAGTAGCTGAAACTTTTGATGCCGACAGTTCTTCAACTGTTAACCTGCCATCGATCTTGAGATGCACCGTCAGACTGATACACTTGATTGAGTCACAGAATGAGGAGGGAGAAGAGGGAAGCCCCGAACTTGTCGAGGAAACCTGCCGGATTTTCGAAAAGGGTATGTTCCACAATCATCGGCTCGATGCCTGCTAACATGAACAGCTGGCAAGCATGCTAAGCTAGACCCAAAAGATGAGCAAGGCAGAAAGATCTTCACGGTTCCAGAGCTACACTGGTTTCGAAAGAATGCTTACAACATCGGTGTAACGAAGTGCCACCTCTAGGATCCGTGGCATTTGATCCGCATTTTCCGTGCCTGCTTAGCCTTTGTTGACTGTTACCCTTCTGATATACCTTCGGAGGATGATACTGATCTAAGGCTGATGGCCGCCCGTTGTCACTTTGTCGTCGCTGCGGCCCTTACTTCACAAGCTCGCACGGAGGACAAGGTAGAGGAACAACTCCAACATTATCTTGAAACGAGACGGCATATCTCAGAATTCGATACCCTCTTTGAGAGTCACGTCAGAAATGACCCCAAATCTCCGGTTTATCCCGACCTTTTGGCTAAGATGTCGACGCTCTTTGTCTTTGACTTTGAAAGTGCAGTTTGTTTGAAGAATTGGGATGACCTGACCCACATCATTAGAAAGGCTCGAGTTTGTAAAGATGAGACGATGTACAAAGCGATGGGAGATTGCCTGTTAAGGAGTGAAGCTTCAGGCAATGGTGAGTCTTGACTCGCATTTGATGGTACAGAGAACTGATCCCAGCAGTCGTATACGGTACCATGCGTCTCATCATCAATGAGATATTTTCACTAGAGCAATTCGATAATCGACGACTTGCAAAATACATGCGCTGTATGTTCCAGGTCATTTTACCCCTTGACGATAGCCTTGCTTTCCAGGTTGTGGAGCAAGCAGTCCAAATAGCACGAGAGGGAAGCCAGGCCAGTAAAGTCCATCATTGCGAAACCTTCAGCAAGGGTATGTTTGAAGTAAAGTTAACGTTGGGATACAGATGCAGAAACCTTTCCCGGCCGAAGATTTAGACTGGATTATTGCAACAACATTCAATCATGCCATCGATATATTGGCGAGAGGTGACGAAAATCTATGCCAGCAATGGGCCTTAAAGGCTCTTGACTTGACTGAGTATATTAACGATGGGGGCGATATGCGAGATCTGCTTCGTGAAAGAGTCGTCAAGTTGGGACTGAGTAAAGGGGCACAAAGTTGAGATTGGTCATCATGGGTCGGTCATAGAATAAAAAATGTGTGATGGGATATTCAAGCTGAAACTTGTCTCGCGCATCTGTTCTGTGCTAGTTACACACAAACGGTAAACTCGTGTATACATTATAACCGTTGTAACCGTTGCAAAAAAAGGTACACAGCTCTATGTCCCAACAACGCCTCTGCTATGCAAAATCCTATACTATACTTCTCATCTCATGCAGCGTGGTATCTTCGTACAGATTCTTCCCAAGCACTACTACCTAGAAGCAGCTATACGCATTAATATATCAAGACGCCATGATAAAACTGAATGCACCAAAAAAAGAAAACCAGGCAGGCTATAGATGGAGATATATATATGCGCCTCGTTCCTTAAAACTTTTGCAGGTGAGCCAGCTTCCAGCACTAGGCAAGGAAGACGCGCCTCAGAAAATAAACATTAAAAATCGCTTCGTAATTCCCCGCCAAGATTATTTATATAATGTTGGCAATACTCAATCGTTCTTTGCTTGTTGCTTGGGGTGTTGGCGCGCTTCCACTTGGCGTCCTACTACCACCTGGCACAGGGCTCACCGCGGTGCTGCTCTCCCCTAACTTGGGCATCTCAGAGCCGAAGCGCGATACATCTCCTAGCCTTGGGAGTTCCACCGCCGGGCCAGGTGTCTCACTCTTGATGGGCGGGGGTAGCGTCCAAGTAGCACTTGAGGGGGTCGGGGTCGTGGCTGGTACACCATCAAGTCCACGGATTGCGGTTTCAAGTCTTGCCCATCCACCCCATTCCTTGCTGTCGACTTCATCCAATCCTATACGTGCCTCGGGATTAAAAAGCACGTTTCTTGGTGCTGTAGACGAATGCTGAAACGGTGACGAGCCTTGATGTAAATGAACTTCTCGCTCTAGGCCTGCCCAAAGCCATGAGGCATCAGTTGAAGCCTGAAGATCGGCAGAAACGTATGCAATCAAATCTTCGTCGCGGGATAGCATCTGGAGAAGAGCCGTCTGATCGATCGATGGCCTTGAGGAGCCAAACTGAGGTGGCGTGGTTCTCGTCAAATAATTTGTGCATTCTACTCGCTTCCCTGCCAAGGCGGATACAAAAAACGACAGGTAACGACCGCAGGCGGTTGTGACATCCCTTCGTCGATCGATCGACGCCAATGTTCTCACTGCCGTCACTGCATGATCCAGATATCCTGTGAGGAGAAGGAAAAGCGTACAGCGGAATATATGTGTGGTTAGTAAGGCAGTTGCACTATCTGCCATGAGACTTGCGTTGGATCGATGGAGGAGAGATGTGGTTTCGAGAGCGATATGTGTGCAGCTTTCGAGGGAGGCCATCCTGGCCTCAAGGGGGTATCCTGGATCGAGGTGGTGTCGATGAAGAAGAAGGCGGGCATGAAATAGGTATGCCAAAGGAGCAAGAAAGTGAGGCGCTAGTGGCACATTGCTCGATGGATCGCAGGCTGGAGGAAAAGTGCTCAGGCACTTCTTGAAGTGGGTGTCAAGAGTTGAAAGATGCACTGATGACAGTGCTTGAGGCGTCAGCGCTGTCAGAAGTGACGAGTATGATCGCACAACGTGAATGACAGCGAGCAGAGATTGTGTTAGAGGCTCGGCTCCAGTAGGCACCAACATGCCTCCTTCATGAATATACTGATCATCAACCCCCGCTGGCAAAGAGACATCGCAATCGTCATCATTGATCGATACTGGTCGGCTGAGCTCGGTTGCCAAGGTCCTATCCAGTATATATATCATCCACCAGGTCCTACGGCGCATCTCTCCTTCAATAACTGGCCATGGCCCCGATTCAGCATGCATGCCCAGATCTTGAGACACACGGACAGCCCTCCCCAGCCACGTCCAGGCCGCTGACTTCAGATTCATCTCATTCAAGCAGAGAGTTACTAACGTTAGTGCCCGGGCGTGGTCTAATGTGAATTCATTGGTCCAGGGGTCGATCATCTTGTTAGCCGTCTCAAGAAATTCGGCTGGTTCATAGAACGAGTTTGGCTGTGAGCTTGATGTTGGACTGAAGAGGCTGCCCGTTGCCAGGACCGCAAAGAACATAGAAAGCCAAGCCGGAGACGTCCTGCTGGCGCCATTGCTATTGTAGAGGTCGTTGACAGTGGATCGGAACGAGGGAAAGTGTATAATCGGAAACATGGAGTGAGACGAGCTGTAATAGGCCTGTAATAGCTGGTCTACCAGATGCCTGGCGGGTAACTCTGGCCTCGGGGGGTCGAAAAAGACGGGAGCTCGTTCACGATACTGGGCAGGAAGTTTCCAAATACCTCTGGAGAAGTCGCGTACGTTGACCCTCGCTCTGGCCAGATCTGGTACTGGGGCTGGTCTCTTTCGTCGCTTCGGTTCGGATCCAATGGCTGGCAAGCTGGATGCATTCTCGTCACCCGCTTCGGCGTCAAGTTCCATAGGTCCTTCTCGATCCTGGAGCATGCGCCGTAATCCGCTGTTCTCTCTCTTCACTCTTTCCATTTGCTTCTCCAAGTCCTGTACCTGTTTGATAGACGACATACGGCGGTTCGTCTCCTTTGTAAACTGACATTTAACGTTTCGACTCGAGCACTCAGAGCAACTTGTTGTCTCAGTTGCGTCGCATTTTACCTTTCTTTCGCGACAAGCATCGCAACTGGGATCCTTCCTTCGCTGTCGATACGCTCTCTTCTGTCCCTGAACACCTGAAGGTCCTGTTAACTGGGTGACCGATGGGCCTGGTGTGCTGGCTACCGATTCATTTGATGCGAGTGAATCATGACCAAGGGAAGACGATGTGGTCATTGGACCGTACGATTGAAATCCCTGGCTAACTGCAGGCAAAGGAGGGATACCGATGGGTTGGGGCGTCGCCGGTACATTCAAGCGAGGGTTGGTACTCATGGCCCCTGACGCAAACTGGGACAAAGATTTAGGAGATGTTGCAGATGAGACTGAGGACGAGTCGTAGGATCTGTTCGAAAGATTTGGCGAGCGAGCATAGACGTTCTGCAGCGTTGACATAGCTGAATGCCCTCTCGGTGTCCAGTCTCTACTGGGAGGGGTTGAGGAAGCCTCAAAAGGTCCCCCAACGGGATGAGCGTTAGGGGGGCGTCGGTCAACGAGCATAAAGGTAACTTTGTTGAACGAAAGCTGCAGGCCGTCAAGTACAAGGTGGGCAAACTCCCGTTTCTCGCTTTGCCCGGAAAGACGAAGCTAGGATATGCCGTTTGTTTGTCAATTAACCCTGCAACGGAGGCTCCAATTTCTGCCGCCGGTGTCCTAGTCCGCAATAAACAGTGTGAACCCGTCTCTGCGATATGGATATCTTGAAAGTTGCGAGGTTGTGTAACTCGAGACCGTTTTGCTCCGGTGTAGTTATTCGGCTCATCACCTTGTTCAACACTAGGAATAAATTGCAGGTGGTTCCCCAAACCACAATGCTTGGACCAGGAACGGGTAAGCAAAGCTCTAGGCCGTTACCGTTGTACCTGATAGCACCTCCACGTCTATTGGGGTCCAAAGCCCCAGTGGCAGAAGAGCGTATGTATCTGAGGCTCGCTAGGAGCACTGGCCGAGTTAGAACGAGTGACTTCAAGGAGGGCGTCGGCTAGGTGTTGAAGTCACAGCCTTAAAAGCCCGGGACAATCTGTTGTTCTGGAAGGGCCTGCGTAGAAGAAAAGAAAGGACGAGGCCACGAGGCCGGAGCTGACGTCGTTAGGTTTGGCTCACGGCGACTAGGCGAGAGAAAGAGGAAATGTACCGTATGGAAGAAGAGGCGCCTGCAGGCAGGTATATCGCTGCTTGTCACTAGCTGGGCACAGCAGTAGCAACAGCACCGTGTTAGTGGCGCTGGTCCGTGATCCGGGGCTCTCCGCGCATTAACGCAAATTCGGAAATATTATCTGGGCCAGGCGATGGTAAATTGGGGAGGGGAGGGGTGGCCAGACCCTTGACGAGTTGGCTGAGCAGGGCTGTTGAGAGATCAGCCATGGCCGCTAATGTGTTTCAAGCGGAGACGGGCATCCTGGGAATACATTGCTAGTCATAATCCCAGATCCTAGTAAATATATCCATCGATCCAACAAGACAAGTGCTTGTTTCCAAGCCTATGCCACCTTCGGATGTCAGAACTCGGGACCGCGGTGAGATCTGGGACCTGATAGACAGCCGAATAACCCTGTGTGTCAATTGTTCCCAACTTTGTACCGGAGACGACGCAAGCTTGGTCTGGGCTTTTCAAGACAGTACAGTTGAGTGAATGTATGTATGTACGGATAACCCTGAGACAGAGGGGAACGAGTGAGCCATTTCCATCGCTTTTCTGGCCGATATAGACGTCCACCTGTATCAAGCTTTCCTCAGCGGACCAGCTACCGAGAAAAGCTTGGTACATCCGGAGATGTTATGCACAAACAAGCCGGTCGATGCTCGGTCTTTGTCTCTGCCTTATGTTATCCGCGATGCCATGTGCTACCCCCGCGCCTAGATCGGCGTGCCTTATTCCAGTAAGGTACTGTAATCGCCTAGAGCCAGAAAATTCGCCGAATTCTAAACATCCAGCCTCGTGGCCATGCTGACTTGTTTCTTGTGTTTGAAGTAGCAAAAATAGCCCAAACCAGGGCTAGCTCGTAACCAAAACTATCATGACATGGTAGCTTACTATACTGCAACAGAATAGTACTTGGAGCTCGTCTGCTCCGTATTGGTCGAACCGGATAACTAACATGATAACGACATGTTTGCAGGCGATAGTACACATCAGAGTGGAGTCTCAAAACTGAAACACATTGTCTGTGCGGCCTAGCATGGTTCAGCGGTATCTGGCTACTACTAATCTGACTGCTTGACTTGTGGAGCTCAACGAGTATTGGACTCCACAAAGCTCTATGACTCCTGATTCATGGTTGTCATGCCAGATATGTGGCGTCAGCAGCCGATACGCAGTTTGAGGCCAGGGATAAGGCATAGTGATGTAGACGGGAACTAGTAGTCGCGCTCGCGTTTGTGTGTGCGTAAGTGAGAGAGAGTGTGTGTGTGTGTGTGTGCGCAGTCCGAGCATGTCGATTACAATAGCCCTTGGCCAATTCGAGGCTTTACGCCGAGCTGGTGGACTGGAATAGTTCATGGCCGACCTAAAACTTCAAAGGCTGCAAGCTGCCGTTGGGCACAAGGTCTTCCAGAGGACATGGGCTCGGCCATGATGGTTTCCGAAGGTGCCACCTTGTCCAGGTGCTCGCCAATGGGACGGTTATATCCGTCGCCGTGGGTGGGAAGCGGATGACGAATCCCCAGTCAGGGTCGCAGTGGGGATTCGGGCTAGAGCCGAGTGAACCGCCGGGAAGGGAAGGGTTGGACGGGTGGCTCGCCCGGACCCTATAGCAGACAAGATCTCGATATATGGTCAGCGCGAGGAATGAAGGTTAAAAGAAACTGTAACGAACAAGCATGTCATCCAGCTGGCACACTAGGTAGTTAGAGCGTTCGGTAGGCAATGCATATAATAGCGTACAAGACGATCAAGAGTTCAAGGAATCCATACTCCGTACAGGTTTATACAATCGTATACAGTGCTGCCAGGACCATGACCCGCCTTGTATGTAACGGGAGGCAGGGGCATACTTCCTTTAGAAAGTGCTGGTTGGCGAGCAATCGGTGCACGAGGTTCAAGCGGCTTGCTTATCGCCGCTTATCAAGTCCAAGGGAAGTGGGAGAAATGCAAGTTGTCCTGTGTTAAGGAGCATGACGCAAAATTCCAGAAACACAGAGACAAGTGCTTCAATACCAGGATACCTGGAGTTGAGACGAGATGAGTTGTCCAGTCAAGTATCTGATCAGCATGCAAGTCAATCCCTACACTTAGAGAACCGGCGGCATGGAGATGGACCACACTCACACAAACACCTGATTCATATTTAGTGGCGGCAGGGGCGCTTCGCTCTGAAAGAGTTGGCGCGCGCTCCTAAAACTAACAGTATGCAATCCGTTGCGGCGCTGTCAACGGCCGGCAGAGAAGTGGGAATAGATGGTCCGTAAGCGGAGGCAGCGGGGCCGGATCGGTAGGCTTTTCCCGGTGCGTTGTATGTGTCGAGTTGTTCTGGTCAGGGTCCTATGGTTTCTGCATTCTATCTGTAGTTTGGCACATCATGAACGCTACACTACTGAGCGGATCATGCATCGAATCGCGAATTTAGTGATAGAGGTCAGGTCCTCATTCGCTACTAAACTTTGGCGTGTGCCCTTGTCAAGATCGAGGGGGCGGGGGCCTGACCTTGACCTTGACTTGATCCAACAGTACTGTACATAGTTGGGGGCCGTGTGGGCTGAGATTCGAGCTGGCGGGTTGAGGTTTCGGATGCTGGCTACCGTGGAAGGGGTGGCATATCATCCATCCGCTGCAGCAGGGGACCACGATCTTGAAAGTTGGTGTTAGTGTGAGACTGTGGGTGAACTATGACACCGTATTAATGATACAGTAGCCATTCGTACCGCGGCTGCGCCAGCGCCAAGAAGCGACTGTCACTGTAAATCGGTAAGTAGCCGTAGCTAGAGCTGAAGCTGAAGCGGAAGCGGAAGTATCTTTCAAGAGTTTCATTGCACTGTACGTAAGTTTGTAAATAGGAGTTGAAAGGATGGAAAATAACGTTGAAGGCGGGGACCTGACCTGACGGGACCTTACACCCATGGAACCTGGAAGTTAGTTACGCGAGCCTCAGGTTTAGCGCAGGGCAGTAAACAGGGCAGGTAAAGTTAAGGTCAGTCAGTACCTTACAACTGCTGACCTTAAGGTTACCTGGCTACAGGGGTTTCACCGTGTAGCACTTCCTTGCCTGCCCTGTCTTTTTGCTGTTCGTGCATACAGTATCCGTAATGTAGGTTCAAATTGATCTACCCGATGTGAAATATGCGACTCTGGTATGGATTGGTTTGGATTGGTTTGGTTCAATTTATTATTAGGGAGGGAACCAAAAACATACGGCCTCCACTGTCTCTCTCCATTTCTTGGAATTATTAGTTCCTTCTTCAATTGTTCTGGAGATTATCTTAGGTACCTTCCTATAATAGATAAAGTTAAAGATTAACTCCTGCCTTCCTTTCTAGTAATGCATGTCACTGTGAGCAAATAGTGCAGGAGCATGGTCATTTCAATTGCCCATCTTCACTCAATATAACTTACCCTAATCCCCTACACAGAATCTCAACAAGTAGCACCATGAAAAGACAAGACAATGCAATACAATGCAATACAACGCAACCAACCATCGGTCTTGTGACTACTACATCCCCTGATTGACTAACAAACTCCGCTTCTCTGCGGCTTTCCCTGGTCATCGCCTCATTTTCTCCGTCCGTCTGGCTGACTCTGTCCCTATTGACTTTCTCTCAACTCGCTCGCCTATTTCTGTCGGTCTGGGGCATCTTCACCCAGTCAAGAACCCTGCGTTCCTAACAGCCACCTGAGAATAGACGGATCTGGCGATCAAACACAGCCAGACACACTGCTTTATGGTCAAGGCTTCGTTTCACCGGCCCGTCGCCATTCAGATATGGGCGGGCCATGGGGATGAATCGCGTTTTTAAGTATCACAGCCAGTATCTGACACCTTTGGAACAGCGTCTCAGCTTGGCTCGGCAACACACAATTCAAACCCCGAAATTACAGCCAGCTAACTAGAACTGAATACTGACCCACACGAATTGACTTCTACGTCTTCCGATGACGCACGAGATGGGTCTTCGAGAATAATGCAACGAAGCTCGGAATTTGCTTCCGAATCATGTGATTGGGCAGGCAGGGAGGCATATGGCTAAATTCTGATGCTACGTACCTAGGGTTCAATGGCTGGAATGTGGCAGCTTGAATCACCGCCATCGGCTGCATACATCCGAATGGCCCTTGTTGATCAAGCTGCTCATTGCCAACCTCGATGTTGAACCGTCCAACTCGCCGCCGTTTCGATTGAGAAAAGACCCAATGGTGAAAGCTCTCTGTCATCTACGCCAACCAAGCGATGTGTTCTCGAAACGCTGTCACTTTTATCGGCGGTTCATCTTTCCTATTCGAGACGAGCCGTTCAAGCCACAGCAACGTTCATGTCATGGTTATCGCGGGCTGGCCAATTATATAAGACGGATCTGTTATACCTAACTCGCCAAAATTGGTCGTGTTGAGGTTGATCAAGACCCACATCTCACTACATATCGCCAAGGGCTGGGATGGGCTTCAGTCATCGTGGGCATTCTCCAGCAACCTGGTTTTCGGACCGGACATACGGTAATCGCGTGGTTGGATACGCGAATTGCACTCAAGAGCCACGTTCATCCACGTGCCTGTCCTTTGGAGACCAAGGAGACTGGATTTTACTTTTCCGAGCAAGCATCACGATCAAACTTTTCTCTCTCCAGCTCCAGTCACCTATGGATGGGATGGACTGCTTCCCTCCGACCTGGATGTATACACAAAAACAGCCGCAATTTCGAGCAACGCTAAAGTATCATAGGCGTGCGCCACAAGCTAGAACTAGCACAAGGCTTCCAACATTAGACATGAATCATTGAGGAAGATGATATTCCACATTCTTCAACTTTTGAATGACTCCGTTCGTCTTGGCTAACTAACTAAGTAGCTACAGCATCTGATCCATTTGCCTGGTCTAAATGCCAGCATTTCTTAGTCCAATCAGCTCGTGGCTTCTCCGCGGGATATTTGCTTGCTAATCGGTTCATGAGACATTCTAGCCGTCTGCCCGTCCTTGACTGGGATATTCTACTACCCCTTCTCCACTCCTTCGGCGAACAGGCTTATTCTCAATCCAATTCCCTCTTTCCGCATGACTCTTGGAGCTTACGTACCCTGTTCCACATGGCCAGGCTTCCAGGACCAGGACAGCTCCATTGTGATGGATTACGGAGTACATCTCCATCTGTTGGCTTATGCCAAGGGCGAATGAACGTCACAGACCAGCAGATCTGTAGCGTTGGACACGGCCCGAAACGCCTTCTGCTTGTCGTTGGCCTCGACTGAGCTGGACCCTCAAGTTTGCTGGCCCATGTTTTCAATAGACGAAGGGCCCAAGAGCGATAATAATACACACTAATATATACCTTAAAGAGTACGTGTGCTCCGATTGATTCTATCTACCAGTTATAT
Organism: Fusarium anguioides; assembly: GCA_012977745.1. Lineage (NCBI taxonomy): Eukaryota > Fungi > Ascomycota > Sordariomycetes > Hypocreales > Nectriaceae > Fusarium > Fusarium anguioides. The sequence goes on along the minus strand of JAALXK010000097.1, from coordinate 1,907 downwards.
TAGCTACCGAGCGGAATGGCGCCACCAGTACTGACTAATCCCCATAGAGATGTCTTAGAGTATCAGACAGCCCTGGCCTTAGGCCGTTATTTTCGTGATATCGCCTTGGAGTCGGGCTAAACGACTTTCTTCTTTTCAATGAATGGATAATGTCTCTTCCAGGCGAACATGTGTTGAAGACTATATGGGTTTGATTGGAGGGAAATCACGCGGAGGTCGATATCCTCTTCAGATCAGAAACACTATCGGATGGCCCATTCGACAACAAAGGACGACATTCCGCGACTGGTTCGGAAGAAACGCAGCAATGGCACGCATTTGGTTCCCTACATCTCACTTTGAAGACACAGATCCCACCAACCCCCCGCAACGTCTGAAACTGTGCCATGCACTATCCTAAAGAAGAGAAGATGGGGAGGTTGCTTTTTTTTTCTTTTCCTTCCCCCCCAAGTCTGCAGCGAGCAAGCATCCAGCCAGCAAGCCATTATTACCGAAAATTCGAAACACCATGATGAGAGCATGATATATGATGGAATCTCATTGGGAAGGGAAAGAGGCTAGAAGCGCATGTCACCCTACAAACGTTGTGAATCCTCATGCACATCGAATAATGATCATGGGAACTGATCCGATTCGCACCGTTACACCGGTTGACGGATAGAATGTGATGCTAACATCGTCTGTCCTTACGAGGGTAGCGAGCGACCTAGCTGAAAGCTGAGGCGAGTCAAGATCAGAGCAGCGTACTTCCTCTTCTGTGCACACGCAGGGCGCATAGAGGAGATAAGCCGGTAATTCTTGGTTAGTCTTCGCACATACAGCTCATCGGTTCGTTTCCCCTGGTGTCCACATGCATCCTTTGTGTCCATGTTCAGGAGGGCACAGAATGCCTTGGCATTGAGATGGATTGATTGACTACAACCCAGCTACGGGGTCCCTACCTCATGACCAGCACTAAGCTAGCACACAGAAACTGACACAGACTTGTAGCGATACCCAACACGGAATCCAGAGCGAAGAAAGGAAAAGCTGCCCGTACTGAAGGTAATCAATATGAGAGAATTGTCTCTCAAACTTTTCTTGGCGTTTGAGACTGCTGAGATGTGGATTCTAAGTCGAGAGAGAGACCCGCAGGTCGGTCGGTTGGGTTGGTATCGTATCCCAGCCTGTTTACCGTATATACGTGCGGATACAGTAACAGTTGGACGGGCTACGGATTTTATTGATGTCGTATTGTGTTGAAATGAACAAGGTTCCTTTGCTTTTTGGTGCGGGTGTCGGAACGGGAGTGCATCCCTATTCCTGGAAACGGTCCAGGGGTGGAACGATAAATCGTGATTGGCACTCAATTGAGAGACAGGACTTGCTGGCATCTGATGAAAGCTGGAGAGTCGTTGAAAACCTAGTTACAGGGGAGGAGGGGAAAAAAAAAACAAGTGATTTATTGTTGGTTGTGCCGTGTGTGTTCAGCACCAAAGGATGGCAGCTAACTGACCACTAAGTCCGGGACTAGTACCCGTAGTCAGCACTTGTATGCGATGATCAGTGGGCGGACTTTTCTAAAGGAATTCCATCACAAAATGGCAAGAGTTTCCGGCACTCATTTGAGCCCAGGGATCGATCCCATGTATTCCATTTATCCCATGTCACCCTGCAGTATGACAAGTTGCTGACCAAGCTTGCCAAGCTAGATACCTGTCTCAACTTGTCCAGATCAACATGATACCCAGCAGACAATGATTTGAACAATGAATGATATTTACTACAGAGAGATACATGTTGAATGTAGCCTCTATCTATCTTTCTATTAATTCAAATAAAATAAAATAAAATGAAATCTTTTTGAAAAAAATGTTAAGTTTAAATGGGACCGGGAGCTCCCGCAACTTTACCTTCTTCTATTGGAC